>LJZU01000165.1:0-173841 GCA_001513805.1 Davidsoniella virescens
CCCCCCCCCTCGTTGCCTCTCCATGGAATCTTCAGTTCTCTTTCCATCCCTGTACCTAAGAAAAGAAAAATGTGCACTGCATGACAAAACAACATGGGTAAGGCGAGCAGTTGGTGTTAAAGTGTAAAAAGTGCGGAGCCACCTAAGGATCTGTGCGGTGTTGTATTCTCAGCATTTGGCGTCTGTCCCCCTGTCATGATGTGACGCAAGGAAAGGATTGCTTGCTACCAACCAAACTTGCCGTACATACATACATATTCAAACTACTAATGTATGTAGTTGTATACATGCTCTAGAAACTGTTTATAGTAATTATGCTCTACTTTTGTTCTACTAAAGTTATCAGTTATGTATGGACATGTGTGTTTATACACATGACAGACATATATATATACGTATGCATACCTTGTATACCGATATTCATTAATTCCTTCGTTGTGGCCTTGTCTCAGTCTCTCTTATGAACGAAACAAGAGAACATCCTGTTAACAAGATGGCCCGGTTTTATCCAGTAAAATGGTACATGGTTGAAACTTCATGTTCTTCGCTCTGTCTCTCCTCTTGTTATCTTTCTTTACATCATCCTTTCTCGAATTTCTATGGTTCAGGCGTCTGTGGATCAAGAAAAAATAATATCCCCGAGTCAAAAACCATGTTGATGTTGAATCTTTGGTTCCAAAAGTGTTTGTCTACAGTGCCTCATTCATTGACATCACCTCCTCTTCTTCCTCCTTCTCCCTTCTTGCTTTGCCCGTTTTTATTCTCTACCTTGATTTTGTTTCGTATTCCTCAAACTTACTCTCGGAGTAAATCAATCTGACAAAGGAAACTATAATTAAGAAAAGTGCATTAGCGGGTATTTCTCTCCCCATGAGAACAAAGTGGTATAGGTGTATATGTAGGGAATTTTCAGGGAACATCTAGAAACACAGTAGCAGGGACTAGTTACAGTTCACACAACTCCAAGATCTCGATATTTCGCCCATCTTTTATTTTTCTTCTCTGTATCTTTTTTTCTCGCTCTTTCGTTAAGCCCAAGTCTAGTATAAGAGTACGATTTTATATAATAATCTGCAACGTAACCTTTTACGCCTGCCCTGATATCGACTCACGTATTAACTCGTTTGATACCCATTATAACCCTGGTACATATAGAACGTGGTAATTAAAACTCTGAAGTCGCAAAGACCAAAAAATATATGTCATACATAATGTACAAAACAGGTGAGCTATTCCATAGTCTTGACTCTAGCTTTTTCGGTATGTGGGAGTACAAATAAGCCAAGAAACATGTCAAGCCAGACAAAATCTCAATTATCGGGATATCAAAATGGAGCAATTGTAGAGACACAAGTAGGTTTTACAGATCAGTATTGATTCTAGTTTTGGAGTATATTTTCGCATTTACATATATCATTGATTCACACTGACTTAAACGAGCCTTACAAGAAGATGGCGTGTAAGTCTCTAGGGTTTCATTGAGCACCAAGTTGTTGAATTGAGATATAAGGTATCAGGTCGAGCCGCTTTGCCTACTAATCATAGAGACGAGTCATTTGATATAACTTCTATTGAGCCATAATTTGTATGTCTTGTACCTTGTAAATTACAGCTTGAGTATAAGGAAGGGCACGCATAAGGAAAACTCATCCAACCCTATTTTGACACCGAGTCAGTCAGCGTTTGCTTGAAACAATGATGATGACATCTTCTGTAATATTGGACTGTTATTAAGGTTATCAAGGCTCTGTTCTGGAAGGTTGAGGCTATGTCGAAGGCTACCTCCCACTTGTAAGACATAATTCAACCTTGAATAAGGTGAGTTGAACAGACTGATTAATCTTTTTTATTTTTCTAAACAAACGCTGTAACACTTCTTTGTTATTCCACACTGCTTTTGATGTCCACTATATCGACTGAGTTTAATCCACGCCGACGCACCAAAAAAACAAGCAAACTGCATTTCCATTATTTCCATCGTCGGGTTACTCGTAATCATGGCTAACTATACGATACTCAATCCAATTCTCTCTATTACTACCAGAAAAGGTTAAGTGAATGGCAGCTAAAAGTTCGTGGACTAAATCTCCCGATCTTCATTTTCCGTATCACGGAAACTTCCATATGTCAGTCTAAATCAAGGCGTATAATACTGAAGATAATAATAACCAATAAAAATAGATTAAAGTCATAGAACCCCCGCCTAGAACAACACGAATGTTGTCGTCAGCATCCCCGTCACAGCTGCAACATTAGCTCAACAATGTTTTCTTTTATTTTTATTTTTGGTACGGCTCTTGATAATCTTGTTTTTTGACCTTCAGTGACCCATCATTTATGGCTTCCATATCCTTCCTAAATCAAGGTCTGGGTATGGCCACTGCATCATTACATTTTTTCTCTAGAGTTTGCCTGATTTTCTCAACTTTGTGACGATTCTCTAACTTTCGGCTCTTGTATTTTTCGTTCGTGCACACCAACATTTATTTTTTTGCTTTGATCATTGATGGGCTAAATTCTTATGTTATTATCCATTTTTAAGCTAAATAGCTTTGTTCTAATTATCATAATAGTAGATTATATATAGTAATGTTCCTTTATTACTAGTATATTTCGAAGTTTATATTACTTTCATATAGTCACATGTACTATATATAAGCTAGACATGTGGATCCTACCTGGGCCTATACAGGCATCAAAATTTTATATTAATTGTTAGTTTTGTGAGTTCAGCATCACTTACCCCAGTGATGTAATTATTAGTACTGCCAGCATTAAACTTCACTTTAGCCTCTATATCAAAGAAGAAGAAAATATTACCCCAAGACACTTGGCTGCGCCTACTCCCTGAAGTTATAGAGGAAATGAAGGGTCAGACTATGTTTGTCTATAAGAACAGGTGCGGCTTCGACTTGTTGGTATACCCTGGTATAAACAAGCCCCTCTCTTCACATATCTCGGGTTACTACGTACATGGTAAAACAAACACTTCTATCTTCTACATAACGTGACACTATTAGACATGATGAACATTATCACATATAGGCATATATTGAAAACCCTGCCACATCACTGCCATATCTGCTTAGAAGTATCTGCCTAGAATTGGTTATCTGTGATTGATGATTACTATCATAATATCAATTGTTTATATACTTTTATTGACTGACAATTAATCTCCAGTAAGCTACATATATCTCCTTCATCCTCTTCTCATACTTGAACATGTACCTAAACCCATCATATCGAACCCCCACTAGATCCTCACCTAGATATTCCCTTGAAGTTCCTGTCTCCTTTCTATAGTTTCCATGGGGTTTCCGAGTTTTTTTTATGTGTAGCTACTAGTCTTTTGTTGTGTACTCTGGAATATAGGATACAGGACTAGTCTAGTACTAAACTAGCCCAGAAATGGTTAGTAATTCAATCAGGCTTCAAATGCCTACCCAGTGCGGGGCGCAGCTATCAATGGTTGCTACTATGAAGATATCTGAACGGCCTGATTGCTTGTTCCGATGCAAGCAATCAGTGTTGCTACAACATCTCACATCTCAATATAGTAGTGCTACATTGAGACAACTACCTTTGTATCATTACTGCAACTCTGCATACGCTATTCTGAGACAGTATATCTGCAGGCTCCCAAGGCCACCTTTGTCATCTTGATATTTGTTAAGCAACCCACGATAGTACTAAAGGGTTACACTGTTGATCTACAACATCCCAGTTGATCTTCAACACCCAGCACCCTATTGAAGGCCAGAAAACTGATACACACAAGGGACGAGCTTTGTTATAGCTCATCTTTCAAACTTCCAGATTGTCGGTTCCCGCTGCCTCTTTTTTGCTTTCGTCCTTGTAGTTTTCGTTCATGCGGTCTCGTGCCGGCCGGTGGATCCCATCATCGGCCGCCGCTTCCCCCTGGGATACCTTTGATATGAACTCGTCAACCGTGGCTGCAGTGATTGCTATATCCTGGGGCATCACATAAGTAGTCCAGCTATGGGGTACCAACACGGTGAGCCGTGCATCTGCAGGTCTGACTGCAGCTCGTTCAGCGCCGCCTCCGTATTTTGATACTCCCTCTTCTTTTGCCCGTGAAGGAGGCCGTCCGATGCGGGGATCGCAGATGATACTGCTACCGCCTACGTGAGTGTTTGCCCGCCCAACCTTGTCGACAACCGTTGTATATATATGGTCCGCCAGCTGTGAGCTGGGGGGCAGTAATTCGGGATATTCGTTGCTGTCCACCGTCACAAAGGTAAGGTACGCGCGGTAGCGTTGTGCCGAGCCTTTAAAATCTAGAGCAAACTTGGCCCGTGCGGCGGAGCAAGGCGAATGGAACAGTACAAGAGATGTTGGGAGCTATTGTAAACAAGATAAAAGGCAAGCAGCCGCCCAAGTCAGTATTTTCTGTGTTTCATCAGGGCTAGAGTGCGTGGTTTGCCATATTTCTATATAGTCTTAGATGTGACTAGTACGGCTTGTAGTCCTAGATCGCAGTCATTGGAAGCCTAGGAAGACCAAGGAGGCAGCAATGTTTGCGATGTAGCCTACTAAATCATCTGTTACATGTATAGTCCGTAGGACTAGTAACTTCCAGTAGTATCGGCAGTAAATAGAGCTAGTCCATATGTTCCAAGTTTGGACTAGCAGCATGATTACTGAGAAGCTCAGCAACGAGCACGGACGATGGATTAACAACAGGGTGCTAGTGTAGGAGTGGGTTCGGAAGGAAAACGGAGCTAGTGACCATGACGCGTGGAATCGTACAGTTACATGCAGCTAGGTGCTTGTCCAATAGGGCACCAGATAGGCCACAAAATAGTATGTAGAGCGAATCAAAGTAAAACATCAAGTTACAGCACTTACATTCATCAACTCTAGTTCGTTCTGTCGAGAAAACGAGCGGATCAGTGGTGTCCCACATTGTTGAACAAGCGTAGGCAGCGAGTCTAAAGACATTAATTTGCTGGCATGAAATCTCTCCCCCGTATCGTGGTTGATACATTCCCCGATCGAGCCATCTAGCACAAGCCCGTCTATGGGATGTATGGCGAAACTCATCTTATGTACATGGCGAGCAGCTAGTTCGTCAACTTGGGCTCTCAGTAGCTCTGTAGCTTCAGTCTGCTGGGACGGCAGATGTACTATCAAGACCTGAGAGTCATTGTCGAGAAACTCAGCTATGCCTGCATCAGAAACTCTCTGCACGCCGGACCGCTCTGTTGTCCGATGGAGGTATGCCCCGATCCTAGTGGAACTCAAGATGTTAGCTACCCCTCTATGACAAAAACAAATCTAGATTATGCCTTACTCTTTAGCTGTCCGACCGCCACGATAATCGCTCTATAACACCCAAACGATAACGGCGTAGCGCTGGATATGAGGCGACGTCCAGCGAGTCACAGGCATCATGCAATGCAGTACAATCTACCACCAATAGAAGGTCGAGTTGCTTCTGTGTGAGTTGCGTACTTTCGATCAGGATCCCCCACTCATGCATAAGCTTTTCCGATGCAGCCTGACCAGGCTTTCGTGTATTGTTAGCATCTAGATGTGGAAGCCATCTCAACATTTCTCTTTTAGAAGAAACAACATTAAGTTGCCATTATGGTTAGAGAAAGACGTACTAAAACAACTATAAATCGGATGTCAGCGGCTACATTCGAGTCTTGCTACATATATGTAAGTTGCTTGTTCCCCTCACTGGAGGATCCGTCGTCAATACTCCATAGAGCCAGTATCTCAAACGATACTAGTGCCGACACTTCCATACTAAGCTTGGCATCTTGCTGTATCCGTGATAAGTATGAAAAGGGGATGCTTACAGGCCATAAAAGCATCTTTTTGCATAGAATCTTCAATGTTATCACGTGAGGCAAATTCCCAAAGGCATGTCTGGTTCGATATAGCCCCAACAATTGAAATTCTAGTCAACGCCAAAGCCGCTACTACTGCGGACTGCCATGAGGGTCTCATAGTGGAGATATAGACTTTTTTGTATGGGTAACCCTAGACCTGAGCAGTCAAAGATTATTCGTATACTAAAAGTCGCTCCTATTCACGATAGCCAAGAACCTCCCACTTTTCGGTTTTGTTCTAGAGGCAAATGCCGAGTGAGCCAATTGAGCCGAATTACCGGGTAGAGGAATTGAAGGTTCCAAAAAAAAAAAAAAAAAAAAAAAAAAAAAAAAAAAAAAAAAAGAAGAACAAAAAAAAGGAACCTAGTCGCTGCTGTCTTGAGGTTAATCATTGGTTCTATAGATTCATTATAGAACAAGAGAACAAGAGAACAAGGAAGAAAACACAAACATGGACGTACTATAAGTAAGGCTTTGATCTACTGTCGTTCTGTGCACTTTCTGTCAATAGTGATTAGCTTGCATGCCAGAAATAGGGATTGATGTGTTAAAAGTATGACAGCATGCTTAATAAGGATAGTTGTAGATTAGGGATCACTAAGAAAAAGCTCGCGATGTGAAGGTGCTTAAGATGTTCCGCTTCAAGCTGACTCATCAGATATACGCAAACTGACATGTGAACTACATGATAAACAAACTTACTTTTTCCCACGAAACGTTTCATAAGATCAACAACTTTTGATGAAACATCGGCCCGGCTTCATGTGTAGTTCGCTTTCCTTCGGATTGTAAGCACCCCCTTAAGACAGGTGAGGTCAACCGACTTGACAATACTGCAGTCAGATTGCCGGTAGTTGAATGTTTCTAGATCGTTACTGTTGAAACAATAGCAAAATTAAAAGGGAAGGTGGATAAAAAAGCTTGATTTTGATAGGTTTCTGATAAGTTATTGCTGCAATGCAACCATGGATAAATTGGTGGTCAGGTCAATGCTCCTGATACATCTAGTAGTGATTATTGATGTAAATTTCACAGCTGATCAGATACTATCTTGCGAGATGACAGCTGGATTTTAAAGCCTGTCACTCACTAGATATTCCAGCCTTGCCAGTGATTATACACGTAATATCAGGTAGTTTGCAATGAACGTAAGATACCGGTCATAAGACGCACGTTCCCATTCACAATCTGTCGCAGTACTGAAACGATACCATGGCCCCCGTCGATGAGTAAGCAACCCGATGCAAGATATTTATGATATTGATGATTGGTATAATAGCAGTATTCATTGTATATAGATAAGTTGAAAAAGGTATCCGTTTTCAGGTCCTCTTACACTTACAACAATACCGAACTGCTCAAATCATCATGAAACTTTACACTGGAACTTACATAGCCCTAACCCTACATAAACTATCAGGCGTCGCAGCATTGGAGATACCAATAGGTAATTCTCCAGCTCCCGCATACGATATTTCATACGTCCAGGATGGGATTGACGAAGTCTCTAGATCATTTTAATGTGATCATCCACCATATAAGACGCATCTTGTCTCAAAATCACCATTGGTGATCTATCTCGAGAACTTTGTAACACCAGCAGAACGGAAGGCATTACTAGCTCAAGGGTATGTTTCTATCATCTGTGACTTAATATCTTCATATATACTGATACGGTACATCCAGGGCCAATACATTCATACATAGTGGAGTTGCATCTGCGAATGGTAGCTCTCTCACTTCCCATAGGACATCAAGTTCAACTTCACTATCTCCATCAAGTGTAGTCTCATGCATCCACGCCCGCGCCCTCTCATTCCAAGGCTTTTCGCTATCTCCCCAGCATCTAGAACCACTGCAGCTAGTTCGATACGCAACGGGTCAGCACTATCACCACCATACCGACTGGTTCACATCTGTAACCCATAGTGCTCTGTCAGTAGGTGGGAATCGGGCAAGTTCGTTCTTTGCCTATATCAAGGTTAGTGATGATGTCACTGGTGGTGGCACAAACTTTCCTATAGTGAAACCGCCCAAGGGAAATGCTTGGTGTCGTTTCATCGACTGTGATGAGCCGTTCGAACATGGCACAACATTTCGGCCGTTGGAGGGAAACGCTGTGTACTGGGAGAATTTAGTGATTGGTGCGGATGGTGTTGAAGTTGGCGATCAGAGAACACTTCACGCTGGCCTTCCTGTTACAAGTGGAGAGAAGGTCGGAATGAATATCTGGACACGACAGGCCCCAATGGGAGAATCATTCAGGGCCGTTCAGAGATGAGGCATATGTGTCTAAGATACGATGTAAAGTCGTAGAACAAAAAAGGTCCAAACCACGATTAACTATAATTCCAAACGCCTTTCATGATAGCTATGTGTCTTCTTCAATGATTGTATCAGTTTGTATGCAGTGCTCTAGATATAGATAATCTATCTACCAAAAGAACAAAAAGATATGATAACGCCTTGCCGTGCTATGTAATATACCCCAACCAAAAAAAAATCTAGATGCTAGTCTATTTACCAAGGACCAGCGCTGAATCCTCGTAGTGCTAGAACTGAAAATGAAAATGAAACGATGAAGCACTATCAAGTGTGAGAGATGCCTCTATATCTAATGAGGATTTTCAGGCCAATGGATCTTTGGGCAATCACCTTCCTGTTCGATAAAAGCCCGGATCCGAGCAATCTCCCACCCGCTCGTCCAACGACCGCCTGTATCTTCTCTCCGCGGCTGTCCCAATCGAAATCCCCAGCCTAAAGAGCACGTATCGTCATGGTAGCGCCACTGGAAGCACTCTTTGTTACTGCTGCAGGCCGTCTTACAGTTTTGCCACGAGAGATGGGCCTGTTTCTCTGCATCCGTCAGGATGGTGCCCTCCTTAGGCTTCTTGAGCATATGCCAATCATCCCACCTGTGCGTCTGATCATTGACGTCAAAGAGCATGCAGTCATCACCAATATTGTCCCAGTCGTCTCGCTGCTCTTTAAGCAGGGATTCAAAGAATTCATGGTAGATATGCTTCATCAACATGGGCTTATCGCGCACCTCGACCCGGTTCTTATAATACTTGTTCTCAAAGTCCCAGAAAGTCGACATTTCCTCGCTACTCATGTGATGCATTGTCGTGATTGGGTGACACCAATGCTTCTTTCCAAAGGGTAGCGTATAGGGTTTCTCGCCATTTATGGTGGGCCACTTAGTAAAGCAAATAAGGGTTAGTGACGTTCTTTGATCACATGCACCGCCTACACAGCCCAATTTAGCTGGCATTTCTTTGAGAAGAAACTGATAGGGATATACTTACAGCTTGGCGGACATTGATGCCCGTCTTGTCCTTGAGCGAGCGTCCTAGTATAAAGTCGCCACAACACTCGTTCTTGACGTCCTTATCGTACAAGTTGGCGACTCCCTTGTGTTTGCCAGCATACTCGCGCATTGCGGCTTGCGATAACAGATATCCACTGCCACCATGAGCAAACGAAAGACCCTTAATCATCGTAATGCTTCCAAGGTAGTGTTTCTGGCGTGGATCCAAAGTGCGTAGCCACTGCACCATTGTTGGCCACAGGACATATGTATCGGCGTCAACCATCAGATACCAATCGTAGTTGGGCCGTAGCGCATACGCCTTCTCGGCAATATGGGTGTTCTTGTACTTGTCGAGGTTCCAGCCAGCTTTAGAGTCGACTTGCGCGTCCTTGGCGCAAGTTTCTTGATCGACCAGACACTTCTTCTGCTGTCTGTATAGATCGAAATCTGGGTTGTCCTGTTTAGCCTCTTCCAGGACGGAGTCTAGGGCGTCGCGCACACGAGTTCCCGAGATTATCTGTTCCATGTCTGAGAAGATGAAGTACTCAGGTACACAGCGCAGGACCGTAAGCAGCTGAGTCGGGATCTTGGAAAAGGCTTCGGATGCACCCGTCTTCATGACAAGCAGAATATTACTAGTGTCCGGAAAGTTGTCGCAAACAGGGTCGAGTCGGCGCGCAGGCTGGTCTAGCGTCTCGGGTAGGCCCGTCTCGGCAGACTGAGACTCTCCGATAACTGCGGAAGGGGTGTCGGCTAGCACAGTAGAAGTAGAGGGAGAAGGGCTTGGTGTGTCTGCGGCGTGATGCTCGAGTTGGCTATATTGACTGCTTAGAGCTGCGGCGGGAGCGGCATCAGAGTTAGGGTTTGGCCTAGTCTTGTCGTAGATATTATGGGCGGGGGATTCTGGTCGGATAGACGCAGGTGGCACTTGTGATGAGATGCCGTCACCAGCGGGATTCGGTAGGAATGTCGTAGGTTTCAGAGTAAAAGCCATGAGAATCATGACTAGCATGGCTATGAGTAAGAAGCCCCGTCGCGATAGCATTATGATAACTGAGCGCGGCAGAACCGGGAAGCTATCTGACGATAGTCCCATGTTCGAAGAATGAAGATGATGTCAAGTAGGTAAAGAGCCAAGATCAAGCGCTGTTATAGTGGCTTATTTCAGCAGATACGGCACTTTCTAGTTTACGCATCAAAGTTGCGAACCGAAAGTTAAATATGTAAAAAAAAAAAAAAAAAAAAAAAAAAAAAAAAAAAAAAAAAAGAAAAAGAAAAAGAAATAGAGAAGATATTTAGATATCTTAATTAAAACGTCACAAGCCGCAATTGCGATTTTTTTTCTCTTAAATAGCGACAACACAGCCCAGAGTGATCAAACAAAGGTGATAGATAGCTAGGGCCGATGCCTTAGAACTGGCTAGCCAGGGGGTAAAGAATTCACTGCTTAAGAAAGACGGCAGTGCACAGAGCTTTAATGCCAAGTAGCGACTAAACCAGTAAAGTAACAAATGCCACTAGAAATTAAGCACCACTATGGATGCCGCAAGTAGGCGATCTAGTCGACAAAGCCACGATACCAAGACAAGGCCGGGATCTTAGGACTAAGAAAAAGAAGTAAAAAAGAGCGAGTATTGAGACTTGGTGTTTAAGACAAGTAACAGAGTAGCCGAGGAGGCGCCTCACAGAAATTAAGATGGACAACGATCCGGACAGGAGAGTGAAATTGGTGGTGCGGCACAAGGTCGAGATAGGTGATTATGATATGGCAGAGTCAGCCACTTCCAGAGGTTCAGAACTGAAATAGATTACAGTGTGTAGTAGATATATCAGCACAATTTAAGATGAAAGTAAATATGACGGGATAAAAGTAACGTCCGTTGCTGATTCCAATGTCGTACCAACTTTAGATAATCATAGAAGCTAGTATAGCAGCATTTGTCGACAATCCACGGGTTCACCAGAGTCAAAGGCAAAGTGAGATTATCTCGGTAAAGGATGCCAAGACACGGAATATTAGACGTCGTCCGTTCTCTTTGTTTCAGAACAAGAAATCCAGCCGATTCCAGAATTGAAATATACCGCCGCGGGGAGGGGGGACCAAGACACAAGATAAGAAACTTGGTGATACTATACGGTATATTGAAATGCAGCAGGCGAGTCGTACAAGACACTCTGTGACCTAGTTCGAAACGGTGTATCTAAACACCTGATACCAAGTCAACAAAATGGTGATGATGGCTTATAGTGATTTGTCCAACGGTCTAGATTTTCTCTGTATCGTACCCTAACTTGGGGGTTAGCGAAACGATCGAGAGGAGCTATGCCCAGGGCAATCTTGGTTCAATTTTGAGGTTGGTCTAAAAGACTTACAGACCAATATTGTAAGGCGGAAAAGGGAGGCAAGGAAAAGCAGAGACCGATTCCTGATCTAGCCAAATGCCTGATTTCAAGACGGGAATTAATTGCCGTTGGCGGAGTTCTACAGCAGGCATCGAACGGTCGTCACTGCAATGGTAACAAAAAAGACTGCGACCTAGCCATGATATATAGGGTTGTTGGGCTTCAAAGTTCACAACCTCTCCTCAATCTAGAAAAACGATACACGAAGGCCTTTTGTGGTTCATAGGATAGTTATAAAGCCCAAAAAGAAAGGAAGGAAATTTTTCAAATGACGCGGGTACCAACAAAGCAGGGTCGACGGCAAAGAAGTCTAAAATCAAGACAAGGAAGATGCTGTATAAACGAAGAGGACGATGCATCATCATCAACGTCTCCGCTATCTAGACTATATATGGGACTCGTTATCCATCGTCTCTGTGCTCTTCTCTCCCTATCCTGTTCTTTTGGTGGTCTCTGAAACTATCGATGCCAACGTGCCCTTTCCAAGATTTAGATATCCACACGCCAAGAAACACAAGGCTACGAGTACAAATTAGCAAAAGAATCAGAAACATTAATTATGAAGTAATATCATAACTACTTATACTACAGCTCCATATTAAACCTACATATATGGCTTCTTGAAGGATTATCCGGTGATTGTTGAATATCAAGCGCAACGACATTACAAGCATATTATAAAGAAGAAAGGTAGGTTCATGGTCAATTTCAGTAGACTATGTACTTACTATGTGCTTTTGGAAACAAATTATAGATTATACACTCTATCACACTTCGACATGAGCTTAGTCTATGTACAGCCTCTTAGGCTTCTCTTCTAGCTCAGAATCTTTACTACTAAATGGTCTCTTTCTTGACTGTGGCCTATCTACGATCGCAGACATTTCCAAAGCAATTATCATCAGTTTCCCTGATTCAGGATTTTATAGGCTATTTCTCTCTTAAAGATCCCCATGCACAACACCACATTCCACCATTCGAGAAGCCATCTCTCTAAGATAGGTGTGGCCTTCATCTGATAGCTCTGTGATAGACTCGCCAGCATAAGAAAGTTAAGGAACATTATGGAGCCTTAGAGGAATTCCCATCTTTAGCATGATAATTCCAAGACAAACAGGAATAGCAGTTCCTTGGAGCCTCCTGAGTTTGGAATAGGCAAAATGCTCTTTTAAAACAGCCACAAATCTTCACTCTCAACGCTTTTTACAACAAACGTGTAGCCAGATGGGCATACTGTGAGTTTGACCAAAGACCCAACACCACCATATATGTTCAGATCCTCACAGCCATTGTCAAGATTATCATCCATTTGAATCTTGATAGCATCCAAGCATTGAGAGAACCTCAAGGGATGACATTGGCCTTGAGTATCCTCAGTAGCTTTCTGATGGAATGGGTAATTTGGGTAATCTTGGTCAAGGTCCAGGCCATGGACTAAACCATAGACACATTGCTGTGTACACTAACGGGAAAGGGGAGGGCAAGCAGTTCATACTTGAGGCCGAAGAACAAAATTGTTACTATGTCCTCCTCCTGTGCTATTATCGCCAGTAATACTTCCTCCCGGGGCAGTTGGATGAGACCCTAAGCTTGAGCTTGAGCTCGAGTCTACTTGGTCCGATTGGTCATCTTCATAAGTGAATGGTAGAGAACGAACTTGGGATCTCAGTTGCTGAATATCCGTTAAGGCGATTTTTGGCTGTTCAAGTGATAGGAGCATCAGCGTCAAGATATAAGCAATTGGCGTCTGCTTGATACTTTCGATTTGCTCCTCAATCGTCTCAGTATACATAGGACCATTCACTAGACCAAGATGTGGAATACTTAAGATATCTTCACTGGGGACAGTAATTGACGGTACTAGGTGTCTTCTTGTGGATGGTCAAGAAAATGAAGGAATCACTAGTCGTGATGTATCCATAAAGAAGGCCAGAGTTGAGCATATGATAAGGTACCTTTATTATGGCACAAGCGACAAATCGAAGTACTCGAGCATCTGTCGGCCCAGTGTCATTCGCGGTATGGCTCATACCCTCTTTTATACTGTTGCAAAAGAGAGATGGATCGGAAGTTGAAAGCTTTACTAGAGCTTCTCGGAGCTGAGAGCTTATGAGCTACCTTGTACCTCATGATAAACAGTATTTTTTGATTGCTCAAGTATCAAGAGGGCTCTCGGGCTTTGAAGCATCTTGAGGGTTGTAGAGATACCTAAGCCGATGTTATCAAAATAAAATGTACAAGAAGGTGCATGTGTCTTTGGTAGAGGTTCATCAGGAGCACTAGATGAAGCTTCCTCTAATAAAGCCGCGGCATGAGGTTCTAGCATGTTCTCAAGCTGAGACTCCAGTAAAGCTTGGATCCTGTACTGTTCTATCATAGCCTGGTAGGCCTATTCATCCAACACCCTCTCCTCACGTTGGACGTCTGTGGCATATCGGGTATTTGAGTTGAATTTGACCATTCACCATTGTCGTAGACTTCTATTGTCTCGTCGTGGGTGACCTTTATGTTATAGATAGATGTTTATAGCATCCCGAACATCATCCTCAATGACAGATCTAAAAACACGACATCCGTCTCACACAATTGCAAATCCCTAGAAACGTTTGACTGGACAGCAGCAGTTCTCTCAAAGTTTTTGTATAAGAGTTGCTGTCCAAAAAGGGTATGACATTCATTGAACTTCTCCTCCTGGACTCTTGGGAGGTCAGACCAAGGTCTAAACATATGTGGATATGATCTTTTGGCAACTGAGGTAGCTCCACCTGTGGTGAGTCGGATCTTCAACCGCTCTATCTTGAAAGTTTTGTAGTTGAGAGCATAGCAGTTGTTAAGGAAAGTTATGAAGGTTGTGTTCCTAGTGAAACGTTCGGAACGTTCAGCTCTTTCGCTTTCTTGATCTTTTCAAATCGGTATTGTTCAGCTCTCTGATCTGAGTCTTTCTTGTCGAGTAGGCTTTTCTATGAATTAAAAGTACTTGGTTACGGAATTCATTCCATCGGAAAATGCGTCTATTATAAAACCAGTAACCTGCAACAACTCCAGCATCTGCTCTCGAGATAAATTTGAGAAGTCCATTAGTTACAACAGCAAGATAGGTCAAAACATATAAGAAGGTCAAATTCGACTCAAGTGTTGGGTGATTTTTGATTTTACTGTAGCAAGATACGCTAATTGAATGGTTGTAAGTAAAATGGATAAGGCCGAAATCAGGCAACATTTAGACCAAGCATGGTCGTACATGCAAAGAAGGAGCTATTTGGCATGTTGCTTAGTCAGCAAGTGCATGTATTTGATGATAATCATTCTACCTAAACAGGAATATATGTAGCGAGTTTTCTCCCATATTTTCTAGTCGAGAAAGAACGAGTCATAGGATGGCGAGCAAGAAATTCAACATGTGATATCTTCACTCTATTAATCGGAGAGAAAATGGATGTACTCAAAATAAAGGTTCAACACACAATATCACTATATAAATCTATAAAGATAATTATTGAATGCATCGACGATACAGGAATATTCTATTATTATGTGTACCTGTAGAAAGAAGAAAAATGAATGATGGATAGTAATTAGTGGGTAGCCAACAGAAACAAAAATCAACACATGATGCCAAAAATCCACCATTGACAAAATGATAGTATATATATATATATGCCCGCTAAACTTTAACGACCTGACAGTTCGACACCACTACGAACCACACCAACCAGAGCACCAGTTTGGATCTGTTCATTTGCGCCTCCAGCAATACGATATTCGACCTCTGCCAGGCCATCTAGCCATTGGATCATGGCCTCAGGCTTAACATCGAGTTTAGTGAGTTCCTCACCAAGCGCCGTGACAATGTCCGCCAGAGCCAAACCCTGTGCAACCTTGATAGCGTTGATCGTGTTTAAGCATGCTGTGACATCAGAAGTACCCAGTAGCGTATCGACAATCTCGCGGATCGCGTTCGGTGGCGGCGCAGCGATACATGTGTAAATAGTATCAGTGGTGATGATTTCTCTCTCTAGATCCTTCTCTGGGATCTTGGGCGCATTGCGGACTTGTAAAGGAGCACCTAAGCAGTAGATGTGGTTAGTTCCTCGTTATTATTTTCGGTACAATTTTTTTCGTGTAGGTGTAAACCCTAGATCGATGGGCTTACTTGATGCATGGCACGCTTGAAGCACATTCAGTGCTCGACGCATATCTCCTTTACTTAGCTTGACCAACGCCTCCACGGCTTCTGGTCTGATTTTAACAGCCTCCCCCTCCACTACTTTATCCACCAAAACCTTGATATCAGCTTCCTTCAAAGGACTGAATCTAAACCGCGTGCAACGCGAAAGTAAGGCTGGCGAAAGCTTATGCGCATAGTTGGCAATGATACAGAACCGGGTGTTGACTGTGTACTTCTCCATGATACGACGGAGAGCCATCTGCGCCGTGTTCGTCATAGCATCCGCCTCATCAAGAATGATAAGTTTGTAGCTAGCTATACCACCTCCAGCACCATTTCTAGCGCCGCCCATGTTGAAGATTTGCTTTGTAGAGGCAAAAGTCTTGATTTGCTCGCGAACCACGTTGATACCTCTATCGTCTGAAGCGTTCAGTTCCAGGACCATCTGGCGTAGGTTCTTAGTGCCATATATTCTACGGGCCAAAGCTAAGATGGTTGATGTTTTTCCCGTTCCTGGGGGTCCATATAGTAGAAGATGTGGTAGCCGATTTGATTCGACGAATTTGTTGATGGTGGCTAGAATGTCGTGGTGACCAGAGACATCAGCTAGTGACGCAGGGCGGAACTTCTCAACCCTATACCAAAGTATTAGCGTAATAAATCATTGGAAAAGCAAGTATTGTTAGTAAAACTCACCATGGAAGGCTATCTTCCGCTTCAACGGGCAGATTAGCCGCACTGCGCTTTCCCTTCGGAGCATCCGTGTGGAAGCTCACAGTGGGAGCATCAACGTCCATCTCATCATCAGACATGTTAAGCCAAGTTTATGTGAAGTTGGTAATGTACTTCTAGGTTCCTTATCACTGTTGAATTAGTGCAATTAGACGAAAATGTACAAAAGTCGAGCTGCAATAGGTTAATTGGCGGGGTGGATGTTTGTGGTGATGCTGCTACAGTCAGACCGCACAGTTGAAACCAAGCTTGCATCACACCCAAAACGCGTCAAACGCGTATTACGAGGCTGGATAACTTAAAATCCCTGTCAATTCCTTGAACCAATAACATAGTGGGATGTTTGAATAAGGCTGTTTGATAACTAATCCTTCACAATTTTGTTCACGTACCTTAGGGTTAGGCGCGAGAAAAATCCCATCAACTCTTCATTACTTTCTCGTACAGCATGAACGAAGGCAACCAAATTCTGACTGTCAGCGTCTTCTTCAAGAAACATCCCGAGTCCGAAGATCTACATCTTTCATTATTCTCTCCCACTTTCCCGGCACTTTAACTTTGGGACCTAGCCTTATATTTCATACTCATCCTATCCGCATCCAATTCTCACTAGGCACCCATCAAACTCTACTTTTTGAGACTTTTTGTTTCGTTTCATTGATGCAAGCATCAGGTATTCTTTGCCGTTGATGATACTACACCACAGACCTGAACCGTAAACTCAGCATAGTGGCTTTTTCAAATCATCATCTCACTACACCGAATAGTGACATCTTACTTACAGATATATTGCTGCCTTTCACTTGGACCTACCATTCTTGTAAATCCCTATCCTTCTTCAGTTCAGTTCAAGTTTGTCGGCAATATTTTACGACAAAGATATCATCATCGGAGGAACTATCTCTGTTTTGAAGCACACGCCTGTCCATTCAACCATTATCTTTCGCATACTGGGGTTTGCATAATCACTGCCTATCACAAAAAACCAAACAAAAAAAATAACATCGAAAATGGCCTCAAGTAGCAGCCAAGAAAAGCTCCCTGTGGCACTCAACGCCGCCGTGGTAGCCAATACGGCAGCACTACGCACCAGCCTCTTACGAAACAACTTCAACCTCAAGAAAGATGTTCGCAAATCAAAGTACTTGGACAAAGTCCGCGAAGCCGATCAAGAAGATCTCAAGATTCCTCAGTACAATGTGGGAATTGGTGGTCGGTCGGACAAGCAAGCCGCCGCCAAGGCCGCCGACGACGATCTGCGCCGTAAGCTCATGGGTCGCAAACGTGGACAGGAAGCCGCCATGTTGGGCGCAGAGAGCAGCGATGAGGAGGAAGGACGAAGTGGGCTTGGACGCTCCAAAAGAGCAAGGCGTTCAGTACAGGCTTCAACGAAAGGGAAGCCAACTTCGGAAACAGTGTTAGTTCCAGAACCATCGACAGTGCCAATATTAGCTCAGACAGAGACGGTGACATCCACCGGACTCAAAAATATACGAGAAGACAACAAAGACTCTCGTGCGACCCGACGAGAAGAAACTGGGGCCATTACTTCAAAGCCTAAAAAGAAGAAGCAGGATAAGAATAAGAAGAAGAAGAAAAATAATAATCCTGATGCCGTCTTAGAGGCCTGAAGTCGGTATATCACAATGATATCGGCGTCTCGGTGGAAAAAGGAAAACGCAGAAACTATCTTTCTTACTTGCATTAAATGTAACTCTCCATCTGTCCATAGTCATATCGTATACCAAAATTAGTCATCCTCCATCAGAGCCGCAAGTTCGGCCTCCTCTTCGGCTGTCATAATGTTATCTTCTCCCTGCTTATCATCATCAACAACTTCTTCGGGAACCCGCTGGGCCTTTTCCATCTCCTCCTTGAGATCTTCCAAGCTCTTTGCTTGGAGGGGCCAGACTCTGATAGTACCGTCAATACTAACACTGCAAACCTTTTGAGAAAGATCGCGGGGGTCAGTTATTAGGATAAGATCTGTAATCTCGTCGTAGTGTCCATATAGTGAGAATAAAAGCTTTCCCGTGCCCTTATTCCATATCTTGACGTCTTCATCACGACCACCGGTGACAACATATGCTTCTGTCACTACAACAGCGCGTACATGGTCTCCATGCGTGATAACATCGTCGGGGTTGAATTTACGGGCACGAGCGAGACATTTAACAGTGCCATCACCACTAGCTGTCCATAAGTCAGAATCTTCGTCGCCTACATAGAAAAGGCGATAGACTCCTGTTTCATGCTCGTGGATAGTGAGACGTTCGCCAGGTTTGCCATGGAATTCTTCTGTCAACTTTGTGCCTCTAACAAGGGTGATGTTCCAACGGCGGATATGCGGATCACTACTAGCACTGGCAATAACAGCAGCCTGGGGCGAAGATAGCACTGGATCGATTGCTAGGTGCTGCACAGAACCCATGGCTACTGAGCTGTCCTGTAAAGTGTACAGCTGAGTGCCTTTCGCGACATCCCAAACGATGATTTTCTTGTCAGCACCACCGCTGATCAGTATATCAACACCGTCAAGTGTGGTGAATACAATAGCTTTGACAAAGTCGCTGTGGCCTAGCAACGGAGCTCCGAGCTGTTGACCGGTGGTGATATTCCATCGGTGAATGCCTTGGTCCCACGAGCCAGCAAAGACGGCAGTTTTGCTAGCAGCCAGGCAGGTGACAGGGGCGATGGGCCCAGAGTATGATTTGGATATAGCACCTGTCTATGAACGATGGGAATGTGCCAAGGGATTAGCATGTGAAAATGACAAGGCTGAAGCAGAGTGGGCAACAAAGGTGACAAATTTTTTTAATAGTAGGGTATAATATGAACATGTGAAAGTCAGAGCCACTGGGCTACTTTGGGTCAGTAATGCCAAGTAGTCAGGCAATGGTAGCGTAAACAACGCAAACGTGCGTGCAACACTGATATCATTTCTGGTGTCAGTTGCAGAGTCAACGGCATAAGATATACTCTTAAGATAAGCTAGGGGTTGTTTGCTGCTTGTGCGTGCCCAAGCTTCTTATCCAAGTTCAAGCCCAGGTGAAAACAAGAGAAAGCAATTCTGATATGCAATGATTAAAGCGTTGGTAGCAGTAGATAATTAGGCTTGCCAACTTTGATAGGTCTCAGGTAAAATATCGATTGTCAAAAGGAGGAATGGAAGGGAGGGGGTGTGGCCTGTAGCAGAGTGATAGGCCGTGTGCTCATGTGATTGTATGTAAACAGTAAGTATAAGTAGTACCTCTAGATTGATACGGCGGACTTTGTTAGCGGATTCAGCCACAAACACCGATGAGAAGGGAGCGCTGGGATCAGAAATCAGCGCCAGAATCTTGGACTTGAGCTTGATAGGAGAGCCAAAAGCGTTGCCTGATTTAGCATTGCGACGCTCATTCTTCGCATGTGTAGCACTGTGCTAGTGATGTTAGAAAAAAAATGACTTGGAAAGAGGCTGCTACTGGGGCTGTAGTAACAGAAGCATTTGTTGTCTTCCTTTGTTCCGTGCTGTTGTTCATATTTACTAGCAACGCCAACTTTGAGGACAAAGAAACGCCCCTAGGTGTTGCCTACGAAACAGAGAATAAGAGCCACTCACTCAGTCTGAAAAAAGTTGTCTGTGTTTGTGGTCATAGACATGGTGGCGGCGTGATATGATCTCGATGGAAGCTAGAACAAGAAGGGTGTGCAAGGCGGACACGAAGGCAATAACAATTCGGTGTCGTTTCCCGTAAAATACGAAGGTTAACTGGCGTATAAGAAAAGAGGTCGAATGATAGACAGGTTCGATCGTAAATCTAATTACAACCTGCTTGCAAAATATGAATGTGACAGTGCTTTGGGTAGGGGAGGGGGCTGCCAAGATGCCGAGGGAAGGAATGAGGCTCGTGAAAAACTTGAGGCTCTGAGGATGTGACAGGATTACAGGATGGCTGATATAGTGGCTAGATAGATACTGATCGAATAGCTAATCGAATAGCACAATGAGACGGTAGCCAAAGTACAGCGGAATCAAGAGATGTTGCGTGACGGAGGGGTGTGGAATTTCGTGATCGGTGACTTTTGCTAGAGTGGCTTTGGCGGCTTGTGAAAGTGGGAATTTAAGACCCTTTGTCAAGATAATAGGCCGCTATAGCTACATTAGTGGACTGACTAGCTAGTGGACCTTTCTAAAAGCACAGATGATAGCAGCTGACCAATCAACAGGCACCGCCAGCTTTTGTCACGATCGCGTATGATCACGCTGGTCTAAGTGACAACACTCGTTTACTATCATAGTTCCGGATATCTTATTTTTCTTTGCTGACGATGCGATGCAAATCGAAGGGCGATCGGCAAGCTGGACTTCTTGGCCGTGGTCGACACCGCCCAATTTTGTGTTCCGACCCTGTCTCATCGTCGCTGCACACAAATCATTGTCCCAGGGTTGGTTTTGTTGTTGTTGATTTACAGGGCCCACTATTAGTACATAGCTTACTTGACGAATTACAAGAAAAGCAAGACGACAACATTGTTGTCACGTGAGAGCTCACGTGAACACAGTGTTAAGATAACGCTAGTTGGTGCTTGTGCCAGGTCGGTACATCGTGAAAATCTGCGCTTGGATTACATAGCGGCACCTAGAGCCACAACCCGTTTTATTAGTAGCCCGTGACTTGACTTAAGATACCGGTTTGTCTCAAACTGTCGCACCCCATTGAGACTTCGTTCGCGAATCACCTTCATTGCTATTGGCGCTATCGACGCCACCATCGTAGACGAGACGTCCTTCGAGAGATACTTACATATGTACACGTATCATGATAACAGGTCGTTTCATAGTCGACAGCCGGTACTGGCTGCTCCCTCCAGTTTAGCGCAATCGACGATAGAATCATGGCCATATCTGTACAGTAAATATGTAGTTGTAGGCACAAGAATTGTAGATCGGCAGCGGAGACTTATCAGAAAAGTCCGCCTGTCGCTGGTACTGCTGTCTTGAGCTTTCCGTTGTTTGGCTCAGCCCATGCACGGTCGAGCACGCTATACCTCAAGGGGAAACGAACAGGGGATATAAGTGCCTAGGGGCTCTACTGTTACAATTACCAGCTTGAAGAGCGTACCACTAACTCGTCATGGCAGCAAAATAAGACTAAACGAGGATTCTGCCAGCCCTGGTCTCTGGAATGGACAGTCCTCTTTAGGACAAGCTATCTAGGACTAACCAGACTGCCTTATTGAATATATATGTAGTAGTAGAAATAAAAGACCTACACTCTTAGTGCATATCGTGAAGCTCATCTCATTGCCGCTTGCGGTGGCGTGTGTTTAACAACATGTGCGGCCTAAAGGCAGACCCCCCCCCCTCTAATGCTGTGCTATAGCATCCTTCGTCTTTGTTTCTTTCTTGCTCGTCCGGACTGGCATATGATTCTTTATTCTATTTAGAGTCTTCGATTCCTTCTCTCATGGCTTCTATTTCCTCTCGCTCTTTGTTCTCATGTTACCGCGAGTGATACATCAGCATCATAATCGCCAGTCTCACCATAGTGTCGTTGCATCCTTCTGCCCTTCAAACCATATACTGTTGGCGCTGTCGTTGTTATCATGATCTCCTCCGAATTTCCACCAGCAAAGCCAAGCTCGAACGAGTCGTCTGACCAACCTGACGATAGTTCACTCGAGCTTGGCACACCCATCGACTACGATGATCCCCGTGAGAAGAGAAACCCAAAGAATTGGGGAATGCTCATGAAGACTATTCACACACTCATCCCCGGTGTCATTGCTTTCAAGATGTAAGTGTTTTATACTTTCATCACTCTATCACTCTTTGTACCCAGAGCCTTTATCTTAGCATTGCTTGTTTCTACAGCACACTAACCCACACTTCCAACAATGTAGTACCTTTAGCACATCCATCATGACTCCTGCCTTGGCTCACATTATGCTTGAGTTTGGCGTTGGCCGTACCGTCGGTCTGTTAACTTTGACCATGTATACCATTGGTCTTGCTTTTGGCCCTCTCTTCATTGCGCCCCTCTCCGAACTATTCGGCCGTCGTTACATCTACATCTTCACTAGCTCGTCGTTCCTCCTGTTCACTGGCTGCTGCACCGCTATGCACAACTTTGCCGGCCTCCTCATCTTCCGTTTCCTTGCTGGTTTCTTCGGCTCTGCCGCTCTGGCTTCCGGTGCTGGCACCATCGCTGATATCTGGGGCCTCAGCAAGGCTGGTGCTTACTCTGGCCTTCTCTTCATCCTTGGCCCCTTCCTAGGTCCTAGTCTCGGCCCTCTAGCTGGCAGTTATATCATGGCTAGCCACGATGACTGGCGTTGGACTCTTTACACAACTATGATCCTTGGTGCTCCCGCATGGTTGGCTACTATTCTCATGCGCGAGACATCGAAAGATTGGATCTTGCGTAACGATCCTGGATTCAAGAACAAGATTACTCTTGACAAGGTTGGCGGCCTTCTCAGTGTCGCCCTTATGAAGCCTACCAAGATGCTTCTCACCGATAGCGTTGTTTCTGTTCTGGCCCTGTATTCTGCCTATGCCTATGCACTTGTGTTCAGTTACTTCGGAAGTGCCTCATACATTCTCCAGCTGTACTACAGTTTCACTCTGAAGGAAGTTGGTCTCAGCTTCATCAGTGTTATCATTGGCTACGTTATTGCTACTAGTATCTTCGGTGTTCTTACAATGATCTTTGAAGGCAGAGCCGAGAAGGCGGGAACCCGTGTCCATCCTGAGTTACGTCTCATGTCCGCTTGTATCGGCAGTCTACTTCTACCCGGTGGTCTATTCTGGTATGCCTGGGAGGCACACTATGGTGGCCGTTGGGCGGCCCTAGTGGCCTCCGGTATCATGTTTGGCTGCGGAGCGTTTTCCATCTTTGTAAGTTTCGACATCACTATTGCTAAGTCTTGTTAGTCTGTTCAAGTGGGTTACTAACATTTAATTTTGTTTACAGCTTTCTATCATCATCTACCAGGTTGAATTCTTCGGCTCAGAGTCTGGCGCTTCTTGTAAGTAACTTGTATATATCGATACGTTATCTTGGTCATAGTATCGAATTCTAACATCATCTTTCTCATAGCACTCGCTGCCAACGGCATCCTTAGATACACCCTTGGTGCTGTGTTCCCGTTGTTCACCCTCCAGATGTACCAGGAACTTGGTGTTCACTGGGCTAGCAGCACCTTTGGTTTCCTTGCTGTTGCCATGATTCCGATTCCGTTCTTGCTATTCAAGTATGGGCCCAAATTGCGTGCCCGCAGCAAGTTCATTCCCAAGACGCCCAACTAAATTTCTAGGGAGTAGCTGTTGTCTTATCATTTCTTCTTAGGCCACGTTACTGTCATCTTTTTCTCTCACATGCGAGTTTTCACTCGCTTTTCTGTTCCAGGCCTTCGTTCGGTCTCTCCTCCCTTGCCCGCTTCCATTTTCTTCACGATTTGTCTTTCTATATACTGCCAGCTCTTCGGCTGCCAGACGTCTTATCTTATTGGATAGACTTTAATTTCACTATCACGTTTAACGTGTTTACTTTCTACAAGTTGTCGAGACAGGAGATTCGTCGAAGAAGCTTGACTTTCGAGGATAGAGGCGTAACTTCGGCGTCTAAGAAGAAAATCAGTGATTTTCTTGCAGGCTGCTGGTGCAGTACCTTGATAGTTACGATAACAACTATAGCACTGTATCCAAGCACCAAAAAGCCCTTGTTTTACTCTTTAACGATGTCAATGACTTCATATCTTGTTTGTTTTTGGTTGTACCCAGACATCAAACACTCGTTTTGCTTTTCATAGACTCCCTCCATGCTGCTATCATTTGCTCCAAGTTATACCATATAGAAAGTTTGTATAATGTATCCATAAAGTTCTTTCAAACCCGTGTACACTCCTTAGACCCGTGATTTCAGAATGCGATGTATCAGGTGTATGAAGAAGTAAATGCTTATATTGATGAAGCGGTGAACATTGGACAAAGAAATCATCTCCCTATGTGAAGTTCTAATGACACTATATGCTAGACTCTACATTCATTCGTTCTTTTCTATCTCTTCCAAAACTATTCATGACACTTAATCACCCCGTCGTGACTTTGATATTGACTTTGATACAAAGCTGCGATAGCCGCACCGATACTCGAGCCGTTCTTCGCTAAGCCAATGGTTACGCGCCGTTCGCCAGTTGCGCCAATGGCTGAGATATCACGCAATGTAGAACGTAGATCAGATTCAAAGAACGGATAAAACTCAATAAGCGAGCCGTCAACCCCCACGTCAATGATATCATCATCATGGTCCTCTGTGTTATCTTCCTTTTTAGTGTCTTCGGACTCTTTTGCTAGATGCTGGCTAGACGAGGAGAGAGGAGCGGCTTTGCTTCGGCTTTGATCGTCTTGTATGAGACTCGGACTTGTGCTAGCATTCTGTGATGACAGTTTGTTTGGATTCGGCGAGCTAAAGGCGCCAAGCACCAACTGTCTTAAGCTACGAGCCAGTCTCCCAAAGATGGCAGTACAGCCAATACTGGGAATATCATGCTCAAGTGGTGCATCTTGCGGTTGAATAGGCGGCACTTTAGGACTCGTGACAGCTGGACTGCTGGAAGTAGTGGGATTTGGCAAAGCCCGTGTCGAGGCAGTGGCTGTTTGTGTGGTCGATGATGAATGTGTTAATGACGGGTTAGAAGGAGTTGTTGAAGGCAAAGAAGCCGATGGATAAGGAGTCGGGATGCGACCAGATTGCAAAATCAAGCCGGCAACGGCCACGCCAGCAATGCGTCCTGCTCTACGGCCAATAACAAGACTGACAGTCCGGATAGCCGTGACAGCCTCCGCAGATAAAGACATGAGGCCCAGCTTAGCAGATACTGTTGATCTTAACTCATTTGTGATCTCTTGAGGGCCAGTTGCTGCCAATAGAGACAGCAATTCACTATCTAGGGCATTTTGTTGGAACACAGGCGCCGTTTGAGGATCAATGCCAGCCAGAGATTGTGGAGCAAAACGCTGTAACAGATCAAGGACGGCAAGACGAAGTAGCTCGCCCAGATACAATCCTGATACACGCTTTTCTAATATCTGCTGACCAGGGTTCGTAGACTCGGCATCCAAAGCATCGTCGTAAATGGTCGGGGGTAGAGCTTCAGGACGGTCATCGAAGCAACCGCCCCATTCCGTGTTCATTAGCATGATGCCGTCTTGGTCATCGACGCTATCACTTATCGATGATACTATTTCAGACTTGAGGGTCTTCAACTTAGTCACGCGGTGCGCCTTTTCTACGTATGCTGCGTTGGTACCCGTGCCGAATATGGCGCCCATCAAGGTCGGTGAGTGCCCTGAGGAATATGATTGTGGAGTAGAGGCCGCACGTGTATATGCGCGGGCGAGCAAGGTGCCGACGCTGTCGTTAGCCAAGGCACAAACTGAAACGGGTAAGCCTAGCTCATTGACGGCGTTTTGTAGTAGTTGGCATGGATCCTGGCCAATGGCAGTCGGAATATCCCAGCCTTTATCCCACTGTATCATGGTTCCACTAGACAGCGAATGCTGCTCGAAAGTAAAGCTGAAGATGAAGCCCAGTGGCAATTTAGCCGGTGAAGCAGCATTCTCACCATTGGCCGGGTAGTCGTCAGGTTTACTAGACCACAACTCATCTCGATGCGTATCTAGGAAGTGAGAAATGCACTGTCCGATAAAGAGGAAGAGTGGCTCATATCTTTGTTCCACCATGACCTGGCGTGGAACCTCGCGGGCCTCTTGAAGCAGCGTGTAAGTACCATCTCCGTGTAGCTCAACGGAGCATACACGACAGTTTGTGCCGCCAAGATCAACGCCTAGAAAGACGCCGGTCTCAACACCGGTGGGCAGACGAGTCACAAATGAGGGAATCTGCGTTGCGCTGCCATGTTCCCGTAAAGCAGTATCTAGTAAATGTAGACGTGGGCGAGGGTTAGTTTCAAGGCCGAAGACGAGATGGGTAGGTAAATAGCAAAGACAGGTAAGATAAAAGAGACATACCAAGATGTTCGGTTAGATGTGAAACGGCAGAATTAGCATGTGAAGCGCTGAACTCGAAGCCGGCGGCGATTTGCTGAGCGGCCTTGAGCAAGTCTGAGGTGGTCGAGTCTGGGGTTAGGGTTAATTGTGATGTCGACGGTAGAGTACGGGCCGCATCTTCGTGATCCATTGCTTATAACTAGAAAAATCCAAGCTCCTATACAATCGTCCAACAAGGACAACGAAGTCAAAAAAAGCCAAGTACAAAAACTAAAATAAAGAAAGAAGCCAGAATTTGAAGAACGGAAAACATCAACGATTTAACATCTGAAGCACTTTAGACCAAAACTAGAAACGAGCTTTTACGGTGCGATTTAGCCGTTGAAGCCCGGATTTATTTTTCATACCCTGGTTAACCTTGAACTGGCTCCCGAATTGATAGGAGTCCTATAGGAATAAGAAAAGTTTGGCATTATTCAAGCCAATACGGCCGTTGAACCACCATCTAAGCGAGCCTACAGGACCAGGCCACGGAACCAATCCTAGAGCTAGAGATATAATGGATAAGGTTATGCACTTCAGAGTTTGGCATTTACAGATAATCATGCCCGTCGGAAGTCCGGGTATCAGACAGGGGCCAAAACGCCGAAGAGGTAGTAATAGGCGTGCTAGACAGACAATTTGTTCGTTGTTGCACATGCTACATACCACATAGACCGTAGTTTTTACCACGTTCCATAGCAAAAAATAGGTTGAGGAAAGGTCTTTTTCAATATTTTCTTCGGCTCGCAGAGATTACTACTTTTGTTTGCTATGATAAATGAAGATAACGAATCTGCCACAGACGACTCTTTGTTGTCTTCTTATTTGTTCCTGTCTGTTCAGGGACATTAAAAAATCGGCTTAGCAAAATAGCCCTGGACCGGGTGTGGAGCAAACATTTCGGTCATCTCTCCGTGCTTTACCGGCCTTAAAAGTCACGATATAAACCCAGTAAATCAGATCAAGCACAGCCTTTTTGTGATATTTTACTCGCATTTTTTTCATCTTGGGCTTTCTATTCTATAATGTCGATTGCCAGGCCAAAGCACGAATATCTTTCAATTTGCTAATCATTGTGACTTTTTTCTGAAGATAGTGTGCTAACAAAGTTTTATTAGGAGTTCTACGGCATATAAAACCGGGAGGATCCCAGATTTTGTACACCATCTAATCTTGGTTAGATATTTCCCATAAAAGTAAAGATTCCTCACTACAAAGACCATCAAACTGTCTGTTCTATATATCAAGATAACTCTAGTGCCACGGTTATAGCACTTAAAAAGTATCCATAACCCTCCTCACAAGGGTTATCACCGCCAAGCTTTGAATGCAGTAAAATGTTTAATATGTACATCAGCGACATGCCAAGACGGATGAAGAAGCTGACGCAGGCTGTCAATAATGACTTGGCAGTGACATAATAGACACAGGTATCTCGTGTCTTGCCCTTTATCAAAACAAAGAAAGTAACAAACAACATTAAGTCTATTCTTTTCCTAGACTCTTCTAAATACTTCGTCACACTTCCAAAGAAAGAAAAGCAGCAGTTGATTATTCGGTAGCTAGCTCGTTCTTCGGCATAAGTTAATCTCAGATACAAACCACCTTCTTATCGCTATATATCCCTTTCTAACCCGCTTATGTTCGTCATATTAAAACCGGATCCGTGCAATATCACAAAGTACAACACCAACAAAGACTACTATCACTATCCAAATGCCGCCTACATTCGTGTCATCGCAAACTAAGCTTAAGCCTTTTCCATTCGAATCACACGTCTTACTAGCTACATTGCTAATAGTCACAATAGCAGGCCAAGCGCCGCTAGTAGCTGCAGAAAGCGAATCTTCTAATATGACTGTCGTGCCTATATTCTTTCCTGGCTATAGTAACAAAAGCTGGACTGAGTTACGTGGAAGCATTATTACTAGAAATGAAATATCAACTGTGTACACCATTTTCTGCGCGCCTGAATCAACAGTTTCTTGCAACCTAGAAACACAAGATACGCCATTCATTATGACCGAAGGAAGCGAGACTCTTATCTATCAAGAGACAAAAACATCTGCATAGTGAGTTTAATCTTCTCTTGAAAATATGTGGCATTCAGGATGTTGACGTTTTGATCCCTATGTAGCACTGGTCGCCTTGCCTGTAACCTCACAGATACTGTAGCTGCTATATGCACCAGCTCATCTCACTACGATACTGGTTTCAACCCTGAGATACTCGCAGCTACCGATATGCAGTGGACGACGACCTATGACTCCGATGAGCTAGTTTTTGCCTGGGGATCTTTGACTTTAACAGAGACTAGTGCCATAACCCGTATTACCAACCAGACCAGTAAAGTAATAAGTAGTGTAGAGCCTACGGCTGTTGAGTCTAAAAGTGGGGGGTTGCTTCGGCAGGGTAACTTTTTGATATCGGCGGTAGTGTTACTGGTAGTTATCACGTTCAATGTTTAGTTAGTTAAAGGGTGGTGTGTAATTTTGAGAACATGAGAATATATATGCACTATTTAGTAGTATATAGATGATATTTCTAGAGCGGAACTTGTAATATTGTCCGATATGAAAGAACTAGCAAAGGGCCAAATAATCAATAGCATTGAGAGAGCGAAGCAAAATAACAGAGAAAAGAAGAGAAAGAAACTTAAAACAACAGAGCCCGGAAAGTCCTGGTATATATCCATAGCCAAAATAGAGAACTAAAAAATAGCAAAGAAGATGAAGTGACATAAGAAAGTAAAGAGTGAGCGAGTAGAAAACAAAGGAAGTATAGGATAAGAAAAAGAAAGAATAAAAATATGAAGAAAAGAATGTGAAGGAAACTTTGAACGATCCACTCTTGACGTCACAGAGGATCGAAATCAAAGCTCAAAGAGACAAAACAAAAAACAAAAGAGAGAAACAGCCAAACCCTAGCCGTGTAAGTAAAGACCAAAAGAAAAGAAAAGAAAAAGAGCGATTTTTGGGGATTTCTAAATGGTCAAAAGAGACTACCTTTATTTCAAGCCAAGCCAAGAAATCTCAAGGCTTTGCTATTCGCCGTAACACGAGAAGGTCGTTTCCGGATGAACATTGGTACAAGACGACGCTCGTCAGCATCCATAACTTGTTCATCCTCGACGTCTATCTCAGCCCAGTTAGGTAGACTCATTTCGACAACAGGCTGAGCATCTAGCGAGGACTCGAATAGTTTTGCAGACAAAGCAGAAGATGACAAAGCGGATGTCGATAGCGCAGAAAGCGGTGTGATATTACGTGAAGAAGTTTGCTATATACATGATTTTGGTTAGTGATATTCTATAGTACGCCAATACGCAGACCACTTGATTGTCGACTTACAGTTTCATGGCCCTTAGGTGGCTGGGATAGTTTGAAGTTATTGCCACGCGAGACTGCCGGAGCAGGCGCGGGGACGTAATTAACCGACTGAGCAGATCCACGACGCGGGAAGGGTGAGAAGGGACCCTTGATAGGTGTGCGAGCAGCAGGTGACAGTGGGGGACACAACTCATAGTCATCCTCATAGTCTGCGCCGGTGTGTTCGTTATCGTTGTCATCATGGCGGTGACGCGAGTGATCATAAAACGGCGAGATCGACATCATGACGGCCGCGACGGCATGCAAGAAACTGGCAATTTCTAGTGGCGTAGCTGCTGACGAGAGAAGGAGGTTTGACCGACTTAATGGTGACTGTTGCTGTTGACCTTGGGAATCACCCGAGGAAGCACCAGGTGAAGCAGCTGCTGGCGAGAAAGACGAGTAAGATGAAGTAGCTGTTGGTGACGGTGGGCGGCATGGAAGAGGGTTGAATGAGGCATCAGAGGCACGCGTAGCATCGAATATCTGGGCGACCTTCATGATATCTGAGCCAATCATCTTCTGCACAGCTAGGATGGTATCCAGATGGTCTGGCGGATAATCTAGCAGCAAATAGCGGATATGTGAATGGGCTGCTAAGAACGTTTCTAGATGCGGGATCACCAATGATGCTAGGAGATAAGGATTGGTAAACGGGTTATCCTCAGTCTGGTAGAGAAGACGCTGTGATGTAAAGGCCTGCATAGCGTTGACAATGAGGTAACGCAGATCAAGCCTCCCAGAGCGTGAGTCGCCCGCTGGCTTTGTTCCGAGCTTCTCTAACTTACGTGAGATTGTGCTAGAGAACTTCTTGTCGACACCATCCTGTGCACCCAAGGCTAGAATGAAGTCTACCTTGCGACGTTCGCACGAGCCACTGCCAGTGCTGCTCAATCTACCGCCCTCAGTCTCCCGGAACACAGGCTTCCAGAGCCCGTTGAGCTCCGGGAGCATCGGACAGAACTGCTGGTAACCAACCTCACCCCGTGGGAACTGTGTGTCCAGGACAGCACGCAGAGAGTTTTGCACAGCAACTGCTGTAGCAGCTGGGCTCAAAGGAAGTATGTGGAAGCGAGCCGAGATATCCTCGGGAAGCACGCCAATTGGTGGCGTATGTGCGGGGGTCGGAGGAAACGCCGGTGTAGGAGGGAACGAGGAGAGCAGATGTTCATCACTAAGAGGCAGAATCGCGTTGATCAGACCATCCGTAGTCTCTGGTGCATTAGAGGGGGCCATTGCGGCTGAAGATGGCTTCAGGCTGTCACCGAACTGGTAGTCGTCCTGGAAGAGACACGAGGCAGTATTGGGAGAGCTCGCACGTCTTATGCCATCATCCGCCAGATGTGCTGGCAATGGTGGTGGAGCAATGAAACACGAGACTGGACGCGAGATAACTACCCGTGGCACAGATGGCCGGCGACAGTTATTCGCAGGCGGACTCTGGGCAACAACAGGAAAGGCGCCAGACTGGAAGTGGCCAACAACACGCTCAAGAAGACTCTCACGTGTTTGGTCACGAAAAAACACGACCATATCCTCGGTGAATGGCAGCAGGTTGTGGTTGCTCGTGTCGTTGCTTCCAATCAACATGGCCGACATACGACGCGATTCACGGCGAACAGATTCGCGGCGCATCGAGTCCCGACGCATCGACTCTCGTCTCATCGACTCCCGTCGAGCCTCTCTTCGCTCTTCTATAGATGCACGACGCTCACGTTCTTGCTCTTCGCGAGATCCAAATGGCGACGTAAAGCAGGCACGAAACTTGGGCGGAGATGGTGATGTTGCTTCAGGGGGTGTCAGGCGGAACAAAGGATCTTGATGCTGTTGTTGCTGTTCCTTCATGTCATGCTGCTGCTGATACTGGCTCTGATGGGATCCACGACGACGCTGCTGTTGCTTGTTGACGACAGGCTGCTGTTGGTCTAAGGAAGATACTGGGCGCTTTACTGATTGGTTGTTCTTAGGGCGAGGGGGTGTCTTTGGCGGGCCACCACGGGACTTCTTAGGCGGGGGAGCAGGCGCCATCTTGACTGTTGCGAATTGCAGCATGGAGCGTGATCTATGAGGCGGCTTTGTGGGCAATGGCAACCGTGAGCGGAGATCTGTAGCCCAAGTCTCAACAGTCTTGTGGTCGACGGGCATCTTTTGGCGCGGTGGGTATGGTGTAGTTGGAGAAACACATGAGTCTCGGCACGAGCTGCGATCACTAGACACAGTCTCGGTCGGAGAAACCGGTCTCTCACTGATATGATGCTGTTGTTGTTGGTGCTGTTGAGAGTTGTGGTATGATTGCTGACTTCTAGACTTTGGGCTCTGGCTACTGGCACTTGGTCCGCCAAAGACCTCTGTTGTGCGGTAGAATAGCTCACGAGTAGCGTCGTCAGCTTCGTCGAGTTGCACCTGGGCCTGTTCTAGTGGGCTACCAAACATGTAGAAGGCAGCCATATCGCCGAACTTATCTGTGAAGCCATAAACAGGTAGGCTCATACTACGTGGACGAGCTCGCAAAGATGAGGCCGAGTACGGCTCCGACTGCAAATCAGATGTTTTCTCATCCAACGCCTCGGCAGCACGCATGACATTGACCATGCGCTCTTCAAACGTTGAACCGAAGCAGTCATCGTCCAACGTAGGCTCGGGTGACTGTGATGAACGCAAATAGTCCTCGCGGTTTGGAAGATTTGTCTGTTGGTAGCCAAGCAGATACTGTGAAGTTGCTGATGATGATGAGACAACGGCTGGAGTCGCTAACTGCGTACCACCTAGCATCTCACATAGCTGAGCTTCAGCCATGCCTATGTTGCCATAGACTTCATGGTCTGAGATATACTGAATGCACATGGCATAGGCACGAGCTGTGCCGCCGTTGAGAAATACCAACCGCTTGGCACTCAATGAGCCAGCACGGATGAAGTCGACAGCGGCATCGTGGCGAGCGGCAGCTGCGTTATGAATAAGGCGCACATAGGTCTCAAAGTCTAGGTCACGATCTATGTTGTCAGGTAGGTACGTCTGTAGGCTGGGAAGCACCAGGATATGTGGAGAGGCTGGAAGAAGCCGTAACTGTGTGCAAACAACTTCGGACGCGCCTTCGAAGACCACGATGCTGCCTTTGCCCAGCAGGTCGTTGTCGGTTGCTGAGGCCTTTCGAGCCATAGTGAAGGTGGGCGAGCGAGCTCAGATACAGCTATTGGCGAGCTGGTTCTATAAATGCTGATGGAGATGCGGGTATCAGTCAAGCAATAAGTATCTATGACGGCAGGTATGTTTGTAAGCGATGGCTCAGACACATAAGAGTAATATCATAATATAATAGCCCCAAGACTAGTAACAAAGGACTGTGTAGATGCTGTATATTCAGCACAGACTTCAAGGAACACTACTTGAATATTTCTAATATAAGAATATTACGGGTGGATTTACCTAAGCCAATATATATTATTTACCATGAAAGAGAAGCTTGAAACTGTCTTGATTATTGTCGATGAATGAGTGGTCGTTAAGATGTCGAACGCAAGGAGGTTGTTGTGTAGAATTAGTTTCTTCAACTATTCTTTTTGTTGTTCTCTAGGGAGGAAGGAACAATCGAAAGAACAAAAAAACCAAATGAAGAAGACAATGGAATCGAATAGCTGTCAGAGAAGAGAATGAGTGAAAAATGGAAGTCACGCTGTCAGAACAAGAAGCGGCGAAGAACGAAGTAACAACAGTAACAACAAGTGTTGAATCGAGGGAGGGAAGGCACGCGGTTTAACATGAAATTGAAAGCATCTAGAGTATAGTAGGAAGAAGAAGTTGCCCCCCAGACACCGGGCAGCTGCCACTATGCCTGTTGCAAGATCAACTACTTTTGATATTAATAATGATAAATAAAGACGAGAGATAAATTAAATAAATCCAATACTCGCCCGCCGTTTCGCTCTTTTATATATTTTGTCTTTTTTATCTTGCTTTTTTCACAGTGAAACCACGGCAGGGGTCCGGAAAGGAACAACTAGGGAAATTCAACGAGGAAGGCACGCCTGCAACTTGATCCCAGGTAGACGCTCGCTGGACTTGCTATTAATACCGGAACCAAGGACTATGGACTTGACTGTATTTGTAGCATATGGAATATGGAATGTGAAATACGAAATACGAAATAAATAGTTCCTTTCTCATTGCTATAATAAATTGCTCAGACATCTTAAGTAAATTTCACGATGTCAAATCGAGACACTCTCCGACCTTAGACATGTTCATACAACTAATTAGTAACTGCCTGCTCCAAACTTCTGCTCTCTCATCTTAAAGTGGGACTTGTGAAGTGGAAAGTGCGACTACTCCTTCTACCACCATCCAGGCAGTTCCGGTCGGTAGAAGGGCAATTACCCGTTTCAGTAACAGCCAGCTGGAATCTCAACCCAGTGTCTTAATACCAACGATAACCAATAACCCGTACTCAAGAACATTACTTTCTTTTTACTTTCTTTTATTTTAGGTCAGTGATGGTCTAGGAGAGGAAAGCCTGCTTTCTACATGGAGGGCCCTGAAGCTCACGATCCGAGCGAGGTCACTAAAGCAAGGCTAAGAGACGAACAGCTATGCCAGTATAACAACTCAACTACGTAGCTCTAATATTACTCATTATCAGCCCAGACCCAGCTTCCACCAGCTTTGCCCTCTAAACCAAGCTTCCTACTTTTAATATCATTGTTGCTTTAACTCTTAAACCCGAAGAGCCTTGAAAGAGGAGCCGGCAGGTCTTGTAAGCCTATTCAAGGCCGAGTCTAGTTGCTAGTTATCTCGGAGAAATCAATAGCTAGCGGGATTTACAGTATAAACACAGACGAGAGGAAGAACGATCAGCTAAGGAGGGTCTTTCGGGAAAATAACCACAAGATGAATAAATTCATCACCACATATTCTCCGGTATTGCCCTGATCTCGACCACATCCTCGGTCTGATATACAATGCAAGCTCAGCTTCAACTATCAGAAGGAGAGGAACAGAATGTGCACAGACAATGTTCACCGCTGGCATAACCTGTTTATGCATGATAGATCAACCCGCTTCTTGAGTTTCTTTGATCTAATGTTTCCCTAAGCACAGACAGATACTCAATCATCCATCAACTAATGGTAACTACCACTAACAGACCAGGCGAATACCGGTTGACGGATACTGTTCTACGAAAGAAGGAAATATATCATCTATCAAATTAGTTTGACCTGTATCTGTACTTCTCGAGAGGTACAATCGAAGTCAAACGCGTGAAAATGACCCAAGGCAAAAACTCAAATAACCCCTCACAAAAAACGTGTACTTTTACTGATCAGGAAAATCACGCTTGTATTTCGTTCGATGTCGTTCTTTAATGATTATTTTTGGCTTCCTTGTTGGTTCCGCAACAAAAACGCAGAAGGATATACAAAATTATATCAAATCATGGTCATCGACACGCAATGGCTAGATAATAGAAAGCAAAAGAACGCGCAAAGAAGCTGTACGGAAACTCGCGGAAGCCATATAGCGAGCACGATCGACACACGAATCATTTTGATTGAGTACTTGTTTTCGCTTATCAGGTTGTTTGTTCAGTTCGAATCAGATTCCATTCCCGCCCAGCATCACACAATCAGATAGCTATAGCGTTTCCATTGTACCTTATCCCAGAAAGCTTGTTTGTACTTTCTACTCAATACATTCTTTGCCTTCATTATCGACAATGTGATACATAAACAACAATAAGAAACAGAAAAGCAAACCCCGGACTGGCCGGTCGGTCATCCAACAAACTGATTGTCCTTCAAGGCCTCCAGGTCAGGCGTGGCGTTCCACGAGGCAGCACGAGAACTCGTACTTGCGGCAAACTGCAGGCTTCCCCCAATTCTACGGTTATAATAATATAGCAATTCTCCTAATTGTTAAGCCTTCTGGCTCCGTTAGACCAAGAAAATGTAAGTATCAAAGCAAGCCTCAGCTCAATAGCAACCAACGTATCTCTTATCATACTACTAGCAATATACACCTATACCAGACCACATCAGTGGCTTGCTCTACTTTGTTCAACATCTTTCAAGAAATGAGACATGTGCAGCTCAGCAAGAGTCACGGATTGCTTCATAAAGTAAACACTTGAGCCATGCTGTGCAACATGTGTGGCCAACTTGTAAGATTAGCTGTAATTCCAGCTCCAAAAACGAACCGCGCAATGGCACACAACAGTACAGATATGCAAGCCAGAAAAAAAAATAAACAGCACACAAGAGCACAAAAAGGAATAGAAATGAAGCATGAGCTAAAGAGCCAGTTCACTGATTGCTCAATACACAGAAGAAGCTTGCAAACAACACAAAAAATTAGCGTTCCTTCAGTTGGTATTGAATTTTGTTCTTCATCCTCTTTCATTTCAAGACTAAGCTTGTTTGTCATATCTCGATCTACGATTCTAGTTGCCGAAATAGGAAAAGCGAGGGGGCTTCAAGGAACAACAAGAACGGCGCTTCTGTTTCCAAATTTTCTTTTTTTTTGTCTTTTCTTCTATCATTTGAGTCGACAAAAACTGTTGAACAATCAAAAGTACTTTGATATCGAGGATTTCCTGGTTTACAATTAACAAAGTGGATATAGATGATGACGACTTGTTGATGGAGGTCTGGAGCGCATATTTGACTTACACGAGTTAGGGTCCATGAAACAGGTACGTAAGGGTTACCATCACATTGATTAAACAGCGGATAATACAAAGGGTCTAGCAGGCGGCTCAGGCTAAATTAGCGACTAGCCACAATCTTAATGACGAAACAACAAGAAGATAATTTTACATGCTTTTTTTTGCTTTAATCTAGGAATATATATATTCCTCGTTAGTTCTTCCTTCAAATACTGAACAATCCAGTGATGTGGTGAAGTTTCAATCGTTTCGAGTTTAAGGAATCTTAGGCCTGCAGATCACGATTTAACAATGGAAAAAGCTTTTCTTTCCAATTTTCTTCATGCACTATATGTTTAATTTCACTCACATATATTTGATCATTTTTTTTAATAGTTTTCGATGACGGACTCTGATCAAAAGCAAAATGCAAAATGTAACTCATGCATAACAAATATCTGACCTGACTTGCATGAATCGGACTTGATCAAGATGGTACAGGTCAGAAAAGCTGTTCCTACTAGGAAACATTGCCTGATAATGTTATTCAATCACAGACAGGCCTTATCGCCCGTGATAGTGGCTTGCTCCTTCTATTCGAAAAGTACAGGCAAGAAATTAGAAATGGCCTCTCGAGTGCCTTTACTAGACTGGGAATTTGAGTCTGCGTCACTATGACTAGTATTTTTCCTACTTATTCAGTTTACTCAGATTACTTAATCACATCTCACTTAGACTCGAGAGCAAGATTTGAGTCTCATCGTTTCCACTCATTCGTATTTACTAACCTCGTTGGAAATCTAGATTCAGACGTCATCTCTGTCAAGTACCAAACAGTCCAACCTCACGGTCCCTATTATTTTCCATGTTTGTTTTCCTTACTCTGTTCCAGTTTTGCTGTCCAATTCCAGATTTGCGCTGTATTTAAACCGGGATCTGAGGCTTCAGCTTGCTACCATAGATCCCAGTCGCTATTTGATATTAGTATATCTATACATGTAGTTATCCCCCGTGAAAGGTAAAAATACGACCAGAGAAAGGATGATAAGTCTGCTAATTTAACCAACGGCAGAGATATATCTAGGGGTGGGTTTTTTTTTTTTTGCATCTTTTTATTTTTTTTTTAATATTTAAATTGGAGGTTAATAAGACCAAAAAGTTGTCCAAGAGATGATGAACTGGAGGAACCAAGACAAGGGGGATCAAGCCTTGGTTCATTACCACCTTTACAGGCATTCCAATAGCAAGGGAGTATCAAAGACTAAGCCTTTTCCCCTCTGTATGTCCCCCGAAATATGGTCTTGTTCGTTGTTCTTATAGGTGGTTAGAGCTATGCGAACCTGACCACATCATACCATACGTTGTAGTAGAAGCGCCGATAATTTGATATTAACAGTAGCTAGGCAAGCTCCACGATCAAATTGATACAACTATATCTGTACAGAATAATAAACAAGCGAAGATAAGGAGACTAACATGTAAACAGAAAAGAAAAAACCTACTTTTTTTTTTCTTCTTTCTTTTCTTGTTGCTATCATATCTTCGATATTCATTGTTGGATATAAGACACGTGAGATGCACAGCCAGGCGAGCCACTAGAACAAGTACAGAATACCTATCGAATATCTGCATCAGCATAGGAGTATTTATGGCTATTAGCACGTTTAGAGGGAGAGGAGTCCTGCTACTAACAAGCACTAAATCACTAATCAGGTTTCGTTCGTAAGCATGGGTGGTGTTATGCAAAACTGTTGACGAGCGGGTCAATCGACATCGAATCGATGGTAGCCAATGTGATCTATAAAATTTAGCTATAAAAGTATTACTATGATGTACATATATGTATCGTGCAGTTGAGCTATCTGTGTCTATACCGATGAATGTGCACTTTTAGGTCAACTAGAGGTACCTCCTGCATAGACGGGTTTTAGTTTCTGCTTCCCGACATGCAGAAACGGAGCAGCCGCTGTCCTCTGCACAGTAACACATAAATGTGCAATGTTGAACTATATGTATGCTAGTTGTTGCTCATATGTATCAAGGCAGTTTTTCCTTCCTTTATTGAGAATCCTGTTCTCTCGTCCATATATCGGCGGCAATATTATCAACTTGGCCAAAATCTCCAGGAGAACAATTAGAAGGAGGAGGCCTGTTTTCAGCTACTTGGGTCTGATGCTCTAACCTGTCCAGCTGGCCATTTTTTGCAAACCCAGGGCTGCTCTTGGTTCCTAAAGACCCTCAGGGGATGACTAACTTATCATCAGTGACTGTCCTTGACAAGGGAGACTTTTATAGACCTTGAAATCGGACACATGATGAGAACTATCTAGGATGGCATGAAGGCAGCAAGGATGAGAGCAGGGCGGCTAGTTAGATACTAAGAGTTAGAGACGAGGCAATGAACCATCTCCAACATGTCTTCTCTAGGATTTGCAATCGTTCAGAGTCATGATCTATAGATCTTTCGACATATACATATGTATGACACATACATATATTACATGTCACCAGCGATACAATAGGACCTCAATTATACACTAGACTTGTAGCATAAATGTCACTACATACAATTTATTATGTTCTGGGCCATACTGAGACACAGAGCACGACAGGAAAACAATGATGTTGTTCGGATTCCTCGGATCCATATCGCGATACTTCGCATGGTTTTCCGTATCTTCGTGATTGATGTCAAAGAAGAGGGGAAAAGGCCTTTCAGCTATAATACATGTATTTATGTTTGACTTTCAAGATAACTCTCGATCCTGCCATAATTTCCAGCCAAGTATCAGCATCATAGTGATCTAACTATACATCACGTAACCGTATACAAAGAATACATATATACAACAGACAAGGATCCCTTGAAAGTATCTGTATACTTACATGTGCACATGTGTGCATATATGTACATATATAAACTTGGCCATATTCATAACTCAAGTTGGACTGCCGAAGGTTGAAGAAAGAATGGATATATAAAACTTTCAAGAAAGTACAAGGGGGTTGGATTTCCACAGAATCAAACTTTGCATCGCTTGAGAGCGCACCACGTGAGGGATCTTCTGAACCATGTAGATTTGCAATGTTTTTGCTCTCTGGGATGGTTTGCTTGAAGAATCTCGTGAACTTTGAGCAACCCAACCTTGAACTATATAGCTATACTGTATGCATGCGGATGTGTGTTGCCATGAGTCTAGTATGTAAGACGATTGACTCTGATTTCAAGGTACCATTACAATGTGTCAGCAGCGTTATACTTAATCATGTATCTGAGGGTTGCTCTAACGGGTTTATCGTAGACGGAATTTCCATCTCCGACGCCTACATCTCATCCCAGCAAGAAAGAGGGTGAGGATGATTATTACAAAACAAACAAAAGGAAAGATAAACAATCCGCTTAATCAATAGATAGTTCTTCTTTGGTACGCAGTATGATCCTATACACCATGAGCGAATATCAACCTGAGACTGAATTCCTAGTGTAAACTTTCTCTGTACAAAGGTTACTTTACTTGTAGTACGAACACACAGTACGCAATTACACGAATTTCGAAACGTCCAAAGTCTCCGTAGGCATCGCGAGCTAAAGTTGTCTTGGATAGAGCAATAGCAATGGATACTAACTATTACCTCGAATCCACTCCTCATCTCATTCTCCAAGTGTAAAGTCTCGAGTAAGAAACCATCTCCAACGTAGGGAAAAAAACCCTGCTTGGGAGCCTTAGCTATTATTCCCCTTTCTCCATCCTATAGTCTCGTTTCCGGGGATCGTCTACACGTACCGGCCGATAAGTGTGACATCCATATCGATATTCACAAATCTGCCCCTCTCTTTGGTCAATAGATTTTGTGAATTCACCAAAGTCGTCTTTGTATGTGAAAGATATACACTAAAGGGACAATGTCCGGGGACCAGCCTCTGATATCCATGGAAATTCTGTCTGTGCGTGTCCTTTCGGTAGTCACTATAGAAGCTGTCGTCGTCGTTGATGTTCTAAGATTATATATTGGACCTTTTACTTTTCCTACTTTTTTGTCTGGTCTGTGTGCTCTTCTCTCCTGGTGCTGTTTCCTTAGGCTTTAGCTTGTCCAGGAAAATTACAAACAATGCATAAAATGATACCCCTTTGAGAGATTTTCGTCTTTTATCACACATCTTGTCACTCTCTCAGCTCTCTTTACTCGGCGTCCGTGCGAAGGCAAAAACAAATTCTAAGCTTATAGATACATATTAGCTGAGTATATAGGCATCTGTATGGCTATGACTACTATATTAAATATTATGGACACCAGCGGGTGCTACTTTGATCAACGTGAGGTTTGAAGCTGAAAAGGCAAGACAATAATAGCTCATCTTGCCCCGTTGTTTAGAGCACTGTGGAGGGTTATCCACTTCTATAACCCTAAGAAAATCTGCCTTTTTCTATCTTTGTATCCAGATTTCAAGAGGATCAGAAAAACCGACAACCAACAAAGTAAAGCACAACTTAATATGTCTCATAGGGGACAACATGAAAAACAAGCTCATTTGAGACACAGAAAACTAGTTCTAGCGAACCAGCCCGTATTTGTTTATTTGTCTATATGCTGGAGAAGCTGATCTGATGATGGGATACAGTTATCTGTATATTTAGACGGATAGTTGTGTACTGTAACTATACTCGGTTCTGCCATGATGTTCATCTTTTCTCAAAGCGAGGATGATAAAACATGGAATAAGCAATACAAAGAAAAGAATATGACAACATGGAAATGAAAAAAGAAATGGTAATAGGAGAGGCCAGGGAGTATTGAGAAGTAATAGTTGGTTTTACGATGGAAAATAAGAGACTTACAGGAACAGCTGACGGAAATCGGCCATTTTATAAGCGTATTATGCATAGCGATCTACAGAATTAAGGATGACTTAGATTACCCAGATGGTACATAATCGTAAATATACGAGAGATTGTTGGCTTTGAAGTAAATCTAGACTTTGTGACTATTGATACACAACCACATATGGTCTCGAAGTGATGAAATTTTTGTTATTGAAAAATAGAAATACGAGAAAAGAAGTATGCAGTATGTCGATATGAAAGTTATGCTTCAGAACTAGAATGTCAAGACGCCTCACTCTCGCGGAGATTTACTAAGTAACTATATAGTAGAGATACTCTACATCGTCTTTAATTAAAGCTAGTTGGTTCTTCATAGTCTGATGTTATATCATATCCATGACCTAGGAAAAGTCAACAGTGGGGAAAAAAAGGTAGTACAACCCCAACGAATAACTCAAGGTGGAGATTTGGTAGAATACCTGAGTTATCATGGCTTTGATATGCGATGATAGCAGTTAAGGAAGTGTTTGTGATATAGAGTTGACGAAGTCTAGATTTTGTGACTACCTATGATAGAAGTACTTATTCAATCTGTGTCTTGGGGATGCGGTTGTGTCCTGGAGTAAGCAAATGATTTTGCGATTGATGAGTGTCGAAGATACTGTCGATACGATGATGATTCTCGTATCGATCCTTAATCACTGGACGAAGACGGGCTGGCATAATTCTCAATGATAGCAATACTTTAGTCACAGTCATAGTGAATAGACAACAAACTGCCATGGCGAGCTTATAGTCTTTATCTACGAGAGGTTCTTGATCAGAAAGTCAGACACAATGGACATGTGATGAATAACTGAAGTGATATCACAACTATACTTTTTTTACAGTCTCCTTAAGTTCCCATCTCAAATTTACCGAGTTGCGTAATTAATCTGGTCGATAGTCTTTCTTATCAAGATATATGATTATAGCAATCTCGTGATGAAGACATGTCCTTCTAGCATACGATCTGATGTAACACTAGTAATATATTGTCATCTACGTCACCAGCAGTAGAGTTAAGTAATATAATTGTATCATATGATGACGAGATGGTTGGATTAGAGTCCGATCCGAGGTGTACTACAGTCATTTGACGCGAGAAGAGAGTATAAGAGCAGCTTAGGGTTAGATTTTACCAGAGTTTCAGTCTATATATGAACATATGTTGATAAGAAAGTTTGAATGCCGGTATAGCCACATCTGATCAGTTTGATGAACCACTATATGGTCCAGGAATGTCATGACTATCTAAGCACAAATGGAGGGTATCAAAAAGACATCAAACTCAAGCTCGGTGTCTCATGTTCAGATGTCCGAAGTGGGTCGTTGTGGGAAAGAGGGGGAGATACGTATCATCAGCTTTGCTAATTCGTCTATAGATGACGAACACTAGACTCCAAGCCTCTGTGAGTTCTTTGAATACTGTCAGAATCTATCTAGAAAATTACCTGAACATTCGACGAATGAATCATGGCGCTATTTTAGCCGAACTCACGATATATTCGTTTGGCTATACACCGGTTGATAGAGGTGCATAGAGAACATCCGTGTTTGCTTATAAAGATATCGAGATCTATTTGACGTTAGGGAATCCCCAAGAAGGGTTCTTGTGTCTGAACTTCATAGACCGCATGATACATCCGGGACTTAATGATTATGTACTTTTGTTTCTATTCTGTGGACTCTGTAAGCCATCTGCATAGAACTGAAGTGATTACATGCTTATCTCCGAGAGAGAAATATTGCCCAAGATTGTATATCGAGTAAATTGTAAGCATTAATTTACCCAACTAGAGTCTTGCATCAATCACCATTGATGAAGAGGTCATCTGATAATGTTGATGCCAAAGTAGTACAGAAAAGGGGGTTGTGCGGTAATGTAGAACGGTGCATTCTATATGTGTCACAATCTTTATCAACCTAGATAGATGGGATTTCCTATAGTTATGTACTTTATTATCATTATTTCGATATTGTTGGCTTGTTTTTAGATTCGTCTTCCTATCTTCCCATTATCACCCCCAGGTTGATCGAAGTAAGACACCATCTCTAGTTCTTACAGGTAACAGTATTGTCTAAGATCGACCGTTCAATATAGCAAATATGACAGTTTAGCTCGGCAATACTATACTACAATGATACCTTTTTCTCTCGTCTAATATATTTGCTTTGGGCAAATAGAGACAAGATCTTCCTTTCGTCTCTCTTTTTTTTTTTTGATTTGATTTGTTTCGTCTCCTTAGTTAGGCCTTTTTGGATATTCCCCACGGACTTTCGCTTGGGGAAACTCCCGTCGATCTTTTTTCATACTTGATCTTATGGAGTGATACACCAAATACGATTTATCGGTATAGAAAACCTCGGAAGGGATATCTGAAATTTTTTGCTTGGGAGTTTGTTCTCAGTTGGGTGTTTTTGACGCTACAAAAGCTATGTATGACTGACACTATCTAACTTACTACTGTTCAAGGGATACGTATGAGCATTCTCTTTCTATAAGAACAAGTTGTTGTCATCTCATAATCTATCTCGCTTTGCTCACATTCTCTACCGATATACCCCAGGTTCCCCAAGACCGGTGTTTTGAGCTCGCCTTTCCTCTCACAAGAATCCCAAAGTGCCTTTGATCTCAACGAATTCTCAAGAATTCCATCTGATATCATGCCTCTCGGGATATTGCCATATCCAAAGCTAAGGGATGTGCCTGGCACAGTGCTGCTGAGCGACCTCAAGGCTTCAGGTGTTCACAAGACCAACCAGCATTACGATGAAGCAGCCATAGCACAGCTCAAGCATGACCCTACCGGAACCCTAGTGCTGGTGCCGCAGCCGTCCAACTCACCGCGTGATCCGCTCAACTGGCCGCGTTGGAAGAAGGAGATGTTTACATTGACGTTTGCCTTTGGTGCAGGCTCTGTGGGCGGTATGTCAATCCAGCTCACTCGTGGTTATCATCCTTGTTCTTGTTTTCGTCTACTAACGCTATTAGTTACGGATGACTAGCTGTCGGTCCATTGATATCGGCTGCTGCTGTGGACGTTGCTGCTGACTATGGCGTGTCTATAAGTGATTTCAGCCTGGGAACAATGGGCTCTCTGATTGTAGCGTTAGGCGCTGTGTCCCCTCTCTGCGGAGCCCTGGCTGTCAAGGTCGGCAAGAGACCGGTATACATGATAGCCAATCTAGGCCTAGTCGCTACCAGTTTTTGGATCTCTGAGACCGCATCGAGTCACAACTTCCAGAGCTTAGTTTGCGCGCGAGCTATCCAAGGCGCATGTATGGCACCATTTGAGCTTTTGGTTCCATCGTCTATTGCTGATATGTTCTTTGTGCACGAGCGTGGATTTAGAAACGGTGTCTGGAGTCTAGGTTTCCTTGGAGGCGTCAACCTTGGTGCGCCTATTGCAGCTATCATTATCAAAGATGGGAAGTATCAGACTGCGTATAGAGCTATGGGTGGCTTCTTCATCCTCCTGACCCTTGCGACGTTTTTCTTCATGCCTGAAACGGCTTATCAGCGTACATATGTGCATCCAGTGCTAGAAAGACGCTCGTCGGATCCATCAACCACTCAGTCAACACCACTAGACTTGAAGTCATCCTCTGGCTTGGTCTCTACCGAAAAAGAACCAGAACCACCTGTACTACCGGCAACCAGTCCTCCTCGCCCCGAGACAATAGACAAGCATTCGTTCCGTGACGAGATGAAGATCTGGAACGGCTACTGGAGCGACGTATCCTTCTTGAATGCCCTCTCTCAGCCTTTCAGATTGCTCGCTTCTCCGTCTGTGGCTTGGGCTGCGCTGGTCTTCAGCATCACTATCTCATGGCTTGTCCTGTTTGCCATCTCACTATCGCAGGTTCTCTCGGGTCCACCGTACAGTTTCAACGTGATTGCCGTTGGTGCCGTAAACCTATCGTCGTTTTGCGGTGCATTAGTTGGAGCGGTTATCGCCGGACATTTGATCGATGTGGTAAGTGCATGGATGTCTCGGCTCAACGGAGGAGTTTTTGGTAAGTCAACAAACAACGTCGTGATTGCTATCCTGTCCTAATCGTTAGTAGCTAGCTGATGCTAACCTGTACTCTAGAACCCGAGTTTCGACTACCGATTATGGCGGGCAACATCGCCTTCACTGCTGTTGGACTGTTTGTCTGGGGCAAGTCGATCTCGGCCGGTGATCATTGGCCTATACCGGTTGTGCTCGGCCTCGGCTTTGTGGGTTTCGGCGTTCAGATTAGCACAACCGGCCTGATAACATACCTAGTCGACTGTAACAAGACTCATGCATCCGAGTCGCTGGCCTTGCTGGCATTCACTAAAAACATGTTTGCCTTTGGCGTCACGTTTTACGGCAATGATTGGATTGCTGAGCGAGGCGTGAAAGCTTGTTACTTTGTAGTTGGTGGCATCACAATTGCTGTGACGATGACAACGATTCCTATGTATGTCTTTGGAAAGAGAGCACGTGGATTTGTGGCGCGGCATCAGTTAGTGGGCTAGACAGAGCTGAAAGTTAGTGATAAAGAATACTGAATGAATTCATACTCCACGAGACTTGATGATATGGGTTAGGGTTAGTGACTACAATGTGTCCATATATTGTTAGACGAACAACACAAAAAGGCATGGCGAGACCATTATAGCATGAATGCTTTGATCACGAAAAGTATGGATAAGAGATATTATGATATTAAATGTCTATGACTACCGAAAACGCAAATATGAGAACAAATATCAAACAACGCCACCCTTCCCTCCAAGCAAAAACGCTGAAATGGATGATAGACAAACAGCCAAAGAAAAAAAACACGGCTTAAATCATACACAGCACGGCGGGCTCATTTCTTGTCCACTGTACCTACACCTTAAAGCCTTCACTTTACACCCTCAACTCATTCATGTGCGCAGTGATCCACTTGTACTGGGCAGTACGGAAGTCATCGCCGATGACTTCGTTGCTAGGGTTTCTGAAGTGCATCATCTGCTTAGCCTTCTGCCACTGCGGCCACTCAAGTTGTTCATTGCCGTTGTTTGGGTCCATGTTGTAGGCAAAGTTGAGATAGTACTTGCGCTGGCTATCAATGACAGCTCCACCGGGAATGCCATACCAGATCGCCAGCATATCAGTAGCGTGGCCGGTGCCTAGGTATGGCAGGTTGTGAAAGTAGCTACTAAGATAGGTCCAGGCGGGAACATCGGGGTTGGCATTGGCAGCAAGCTTGAGGAATACACGGCGAGTCAGTGTGAACACGACATCACCAAGCACGGCGGCAGTACGCTTGAAGCCGGAGTATAGCTGGTTGCGCCAGCCGGTGCGGAACGGTGCGCCCTCCCACGATCTGGAGCCGTAGAGGTCAACGAGGCCCTTGATGGTCTCCGGCGTCGTCATCTTGAACAGGTACTGGCACATGTAGTTGGCGATATCAGTGTTGGTCTTGAGGCCCCGGGTGAAGAAGCCAAACAGCGTGCCTTCGTCCTCCACGTCACCAATGATCATTGGCACAGCAGCGTACTTCTTGTTTATGACGAGCTGCTCAGGAGAGTCGGTGATCATCACGCCGTCGGGGCGAGGCATATATGACAGAGCAACACCCTTATATGAAAGTGCGCCGGCCTGCGAGTTGGAGGCTTTGAGTAGAGTCTGGTAAGGGACCGAACGCAAGCACTGTAGTGTATTGTTGCTAGATGCGCAGCCGGCGGCAGCAGTGACCTCGTCGTAAGTGACCTGGGCCTTGGCGGCGTCGATACCTTCGGATGGAGTGATGGAACCCGAATTCATGATGCTAGCGCGGAACAATGGCTTGCCCTTGTACGTGTTATTGCCATCGTACATGGCCATGTGACTGAAGACGGAGATAGCGCCGGCTGACTGACCCCAGATAGTGACCTTGTCCGGGTCACCGCCAAAGTCGGCAATGTTGTCAGCTACCCACTGGAGGGCCATGCGCTGGTCGAGAAGACCAAGGTTACCGACCCCAGCCTTCTTGACCTCCTTGCCAGGCAAGAAACCGAAGCTACCCAGTCGGTAGTTGGGCATAACCACGATAGCCGGCATGCCGACCTTGACCGACGTCTCGACAAAGTGACGTCCCTCGTATAAGTTGGTATCACCCAGCTGGAAGGCGCCGCCAAAAATGAAGAATAGGACGGGTAGCTTTGTGCCAGGCTCAACATTAGCTGGTCGGTGCACTGTCAGGTACAGGCAGTCTTCTTGGCCGTTGATGACGCGCAGAAAAGGTAGAGTCAGTGCACGACCGAGCGTATCCAAGATCAAGCTAGTATTTCCGTCGCGCGAGAAGAACATTTGTGGGCATGATGGTGACCGACCACCGGCCTGGATCGACTCAGGATACCGTTCGACAGCCACCGGTGCGCGTAGACGCAAATCGCCAACAGGCGGGTAGGCAAATGGAACACCGGCAAAGGTGTCTGTGAGACCCATGCTGCGGCCGTACACAGTGGTCGTGGCGTTCTGAATCTGCACAGCTGGTGCTCCACGGCTCCATAACGGAACGCCGAGGAGGTCGTCACGCTTGTGGTTGTTGATGATCCGGTCAACTTCGGCCTGTGTGGCTTCTTGGATCTGGTCTAGGTTGCTGAACTCATAGCTCGGGTCCGCCTGAATGGCGCGGATCTCGTTAATGGCATCGGCATTATAGCCATTGGGCATAGCAGCTGCCAATGAGCTGGCAGCTAATAAGCCAGCAATAAGGGTAGACCGCATAATGACGTAGTGACTGAAGGTAGAAATAAGATTAGCTTACTACTACACAAGTAGCGATGGCAGACGACTATCCGACTATGCGAGGTAAGATTTCTTGGCAAGTATCAGTGTCATGTATACTGAAAGCCAATAATGATATGACAGACAGTTTCAGCACGGGGAGATATCAAAACATTGCTGTGCTTCAAGTGACTTACATGGTGAGCTAGAATACCCTATAGGAAAAACCAAAAGGCGACACAATGGCCAATATAAGCCGAGCACGAGAGAGCCACAGATCGGAACAGCAAGTACAAGCCGAGGTAGACCAACCGAGAAAAGTCGATCAAGAATTTGAGGGACAGACAGAGTCAGACTAGCAAGTAAAGCAGTATTATCCTGTTGTGTACACAAGCCAAGTCAAGCCAGACCGTGGTTTCTGTAAGGTGCAAGGAGGGAGAGGAGTGGATTGCTCTGCTGGGGGAAAAGCCGATGGAAATCAAGCTACCCGAGGAGCAGACCCGGGTCTTCTTAAATAGAGTAAGCATGTCAGTAGTCTTAGTCCCTGTACTATTGCTGTTAATAACAGGGTGTAGAAGAAAGAACAAAGTTGCCAAGAGGATCGGGGAAGCACCACCCCCCTCCTTTGTCTGTTCCTCACACCCTAGGCGGGACAGAGGAACACGACCTATACACTACATATACAAGGCAATCAAGACTCCAGGATAGTCGGCAATAGCATTGTCTGTGTGAGCAATCAAGCTACTACTATTTAGCCCATACTTACATCAAGCAAGTCTCAAGTCCAGCCGGGATCTGACAGATGTTCCTCGACGGAAATGGCGATGGAATAGACAGGATGACGTCTCTGAATCAACCAGGGTCTACTTGAGTTGTTCCCAATCTGTCTATATATTTAACTGTATAATCATCACGAAAGCCATAGTGGATTCAAGTGAATGTGAGAAAGCTATGTACAAGTAGATATCCACACAACACAACTATGTTTCTATCCGAGAACGTCGACATACAGCGAGACTCCTGAATGATGGCCGCGTCGTGATCTTTGCAAGTTGATCCAGTTATTATCCTAGCTAGCATACATCGAAATAGAGTTCTCCCTTGTGTGAAAAATTACGAGATACAAGAATAAAAGAAAAGAATAAAACCCTCCCTTACTTGGCGTAACTACATACATACAGATATATAGCCCTACCCTAAAAGAATACCTAACTACATACTTGACCAAAATATCACAAAAAGCCAGTGGAAAAGTAACTGTGCGTCTCATGCCCAGCCCAGGCATTCGATTAATATTCCGCTTAAACTCGTTAGCCCTTTTTTTTTGGGGTCATTTTGTCTTGATGTGTGGCACGGCCCATCGTATCTTTTTTTTTTATAATTCTTTGCAGAACATTGCGTATCAGTCGTTTTTTTTGTTCTTTATTGTTGATATATATATATATTATTTCTTTTTATTGAGACCTCTCCTATTCAGATAAACATACCCTGCTAGCATTTTCTCCTACTTTACACTTTGTTGAGCTGATCTGAAATTTCAATGTCTAATACAATAACCACTACACAGTAACATAATCCCCAACATCTTCTTCCTCTATCATCCATGCTCAGCCCATTAATGCTTCTAGCAGTTGTACATGTAGCTAAAAGAGGTACCTGTTAGCTTAAAGATCCATCCCTTGCTCTTACTACTCTAAGTCTTTTGACATCCCCAGTAACCTTCCAATTTTGGTGCTTCTTTATAATCCAGAGTGTATCCCGGCCCTAGTGGTCCCTACGCCGTCCTTCAACATTTAATTGTAAAATAATTTAGTTAGCTATTCTTCATGTACTAATATGCTACTTTAATAAGCCCCTTGCAGAAGTAGAAAGTGGACATATGTACATGTACATCTTTATTGCTACTTATCTCCACTGTATGAACACAATTACCGGAGCAAAGCTAATGCCACAAGTCTTCTGACAATGGTTCAGGAAGCTTGGTACAGAACAAACGTGTTTGCATTGCTGTTGGAATCCGACTCTACAGCTTCTATATTAAGACTACCTGTTACGTCCTCTTGCAGTTACTAGTGTGGGAACAGTTCTTGTCAGCATTTATATATGCCATTAGCCTTCGGTATAACCCGATAAATACTGACCAACAACCAGAATATACCGTATCAAGTATATACCACTATCAACCATAGTCACGATACATAGACTTGTACACTTGTTCTTTTCCTCTTACAGTCTGTCGTTTAGCTACCAGGAACACTTTGACTTTTAGGCTGAGGCAACAGACCTGCCACAAGACACTTCGTCACGTCTATCTTAAGTTAGCAGGAAAAGAACAAGACAAAGGGTGGAAGATGCCGTGCAAGTTCCCAATTCGCCCCGGCAAGGGTAATATATCACGCGCACTACTCTTGCTATTCTAAAACTTGTCCGTTGGCTCAGGATATTGGCATACTTTATATATTCTTACAGATATAGTAGCCCATCTTTTCTTTTTTACACGTTCCATGTCAACCACTGATCGACAGATGTTCCACCCTTCTTTTCCAGAGACAAAATTGTCGCTTCATATTGCTAGGTTGCGAAGGAGAAATAGCCTCACTACATATATCTAGTGCAAATTACATTTACAGACAGTCAGTAACCCTACATCTCAACCACAACTCGAATTCTCAACTGCCCAGTGCTCGCCAAGATGGCCCTGATACATTCCGGATAGTGATCCGGGAGCTATGGAAGCACAGATATCACCACTTTTTAAAGATCCACTAGCAAATAAAGGTACAGAAGGTTAAGGGGAACAAACATTTACTCAACTTTATCGTGGCCCGGTTCACTATCAGAGACTCGACTTTGCCCCACAACATCAAATTAAGTGGCAGAAAACAGCCAATAAATCGCAGATACATATCTGTATAGTCATTGTGTTTTGATGGTAGCTAGACGTAGTTGAAGCACAGAAGCAAACCTCATGGCGTTATCTGACCCGTGCTAAAAGCGGCTACAATGTATCAAAACATGCGCAAAAAGGCCCCTTACTCGCATCATGACTCGGTAGATACATATGTATAAGTACTCGGTCGAAAGATAGAGATGCATCTCTACAACTTCTCCTTATACTTTGCACATTCTTGCTGCATATGCTTGTGCTTCTGGGAAAACGGAGAATTGTACATGTAGCCATTTTGGTATTGAACAAATGACACAACCTTAGGGTAGACGATAACGAGTGCCCACCCATATGTGAGCTGTGCTGGTGGCTTAGTCTATCTATAGATTATCTCAACAGCGTTTCAAGCCACCAAGAGCAATGACCAACTCCACCGTCTTCTTAGCTGCCTTCTTTTGTGGTGCAGCTATAAAGCTATCAAAAAGAAAGACTGGCGAGTAGTTATCAGCAAAGGTTCCTTGGCGGCAATCTTGATGGTGGCGGCTTGCGTCAGATCTCGGGGTCCACAGACCACAAGATTTAGACTTATTTGTTCATTCAGGTGCTCTTTTGGTGTCGGGTTCGGCTCGACGAAATGTGATTAAGGCTTTTGTTTCATCCGTTACGATCCAAGATACGTGCGGTGACATTGGGGTTCGGGTGTAATATGATTAACAGGCGGGAGTCTGTTCATGATCATTTCTTTTAGGTATGGAAGTTAGGACTATCATTAATTAGAATCTCGTACAGATAGAAAGAAGCATGACCCTCCATACTAGATAAATAGTCCAAGCAGAGCAAAGTACAGATCCAAACTCGACTCAAGCATCTTTCAGCGCTTGTTACAAGTAGCACAAAAAATCGGCAGCGCTAAAATAGAACGCAAAATTAAGGCCTGTTTAGCGCTAAGCTTTTAGTCATACCCAGGAACTAGTTGTAAATCTTCCCCATATTCAATACCCATGAGCCATTATTCTTGCTTGGAGAAAACCATGGAGTTAGCCATGCTAATGATGATCGTCACAATATCGCTCTTCCTTCTCCGGCAAACTGTAACGCGGCTATTGGAGTTGATTTTTCAATAAGGACTCTCTTACTCATTTTAGCAAGTGGACGACTTTAAGCGAAATTCAATCCTACTCTGTCTACATCTTAGGCTAAAAGAGACGATGTGAGCCGAACACGTACAGATAGTTGTACTAACAAACCTTCAGTGTCAACCTCATAGTCAAGTTCTCTCTCATCATATATTTCTGTTGGGGTAAAACTAGGATAGGTTCTTGTCAAAGCAAAGTTCATACAAGCTCTATGCGGTTCATCGGAAATGAGCTACCTTTGTTTTTTTTTTTTTACCTTTACAAGAAGGAGAACTGATTCGATGCAGCAGGAAGACTGCTTGCGTAGGCGCCGAAGTTGTATAATTCAATACTGGACATGTTAAGCTAAAGCATGGGCATTATTATCTAATTTCACTATGAGGCGTCACTATGGCTATTCATTAGGATATTTTCCAATACAGCGACTGACTAGGGTTTCCAATATTAGAAGTCTTGGGGTTAGTCGGGTGAAAGCTATGTTTTTATGCATACCATAAGCGTCACCATGGACTTTTTAGCTATTCCAGTTCATTCCTTCATCATGTGTGTGTATGTGTGTGTGTGTGTGTGGAGATTGCGAGCACGAGTTGTATGTAGTATTCCCTTTTTTATCCACGTTCTTGGAATGGCCAAGTTCGTCAGCACCAAACAAAACAATGCCGAGGCTTAGAAAACAATTGTCGCCTAAATATCTACACTTTTACACCGGCTTCCATGTTTCACGTGCAGAGTACAAAGCTAACCTTCAGATGCGTTGTATGGTAGGGTTATGGTCATAGACATATGTATGCCAGACCTTGAATAAAAGTAACAAATGTTTGTCCATTATTTTATGAAAAAGAGTGATATGTCGTTAGGGTTGCAAATGGAAAATACCATCCAAAGAGGCGTACTATGTATGACGAACGAGACACAGACAGATAGCTATCAATATATAACTGTCAAGCTTTAACTCGTGTGGCTGGAGCGCACGGGACAATATAATCAAGTGAAACAAATCGAAGCATTATCCAGGTCGAACTGCAGAAACCGGACATCCCGTGTACCAAACAAGGGCAATATAGACGAAATATAATGATAATGCATGCTATTCATAGTTTCTTTTGGGCGCCACGGACTTATGTCTTTCTATTTAAACCAAGATATTCCTTCAATATAAAGATGGCCAGTAGCCCCCCTCGCGGTTGTTTTGACTATAGATGATGTGATTAGTATGTGATTGTCCGCCAAAGATGGAGTATGACGAGACAGATTCTAGTTTGTTATAAGTTTTACAGCGGCAGTCCCGGGAATTTTAATCCCAGAACAAAGAGATAACAGGCTTCAATTCCGCATACGATTTTGTCTAGTGTCTAATCAAGTCATAATTTTTAGGTGAAGATACAGCAGATTTTGCTTGCCTTTGAACGCTTCCGGAGATTTCGAACTTCAAAGCATATGAAAATCATAATCCTGGCGATAAAACCGAAGATACCAAGCCGGAATTGATGACATTTATATTTCCAAGGGGCTGTGTTGGAATATGGTAGCCTAGGCTATACTTGGAGAGCAGATTGCCAGTGCGCCACACCTACACTGCTCTGTGGCGTACTATATGATAGACGCCACAGAATATGTTTTCATACTAGAAAAACATCGCCAAAAACACTTGGACGATCTGACTGACGCTTGTGGCAAAGAAAAGTAGTTAGACTGAGAGTAATTTTTTGAGAGTTTACAGTTTCTTACGCATATTTCAATCCGAAAATATAGGAACATATCGGTGTCTACGACTTGATATTGTACCTTGTCTACGTCTGAGTTATCTTGTTTTCACGTGATCGTTTTCATCGTACTTACTCAAAACGCCAGACCTTGTCTGGTTGCAAACATCCTAAGTAACAAAATAAATCAGAAATGAGAAAGAAAACAAAACAAAGCGCCATCTTCACTCATAGAAGAAATTGGAACATCTTTCGTTCCCTGCACGTTCATCCATCACCTCAATGCCTAACTTGAGGCGATTTCCATCATCAAGTGAAGCTAAATTGAAAGGCTAGCTTGGCTTTCATGCTTAAATTCAAATCCGCCATACTGCGGACTGGATAGAAATACGTCTGCCTAGCTTTAATCTGGCACACACAAAGCAAGTATTTAGTGTCTTGGTTAAGCTTGGGGTGTAATGCGACTTGACTAGTCGACTCCGCCGCACCATCTTTCTTACCTTGGCTCAGCAAGCTCTACTAATACTTACTGATTACTTTATTGTAATAGTACAGTACTAAGAACTACGACAAGCAAGCCAACTAGGCGCAAGCTTAGCATTGTTGAACCACCAACATACAACATCCCCATCTCGCTCAGACTTCGTTTATCGGGCTTCGAGTTGTATCTTGACTCGGATCCCATCTTCTATCCCTCCATCCCCACTAGCAATCTCTTATCGTTGCCGCCTAGAATCGTGAGCCGGTGGATTATCGACAAAACATCCAGATCATCACGTTCCATCAACTCTTTTTCAATCCATCTTTGTTATCTTTCATTACTTTTATTAGCCGCCAGCGCATCTCGACACTGTCGGTTTTTGCATTCCGTCCCCTTTGATTTTATACTACAAAATCTCGCGAAAGGTTGCTATACCACAACTCGTGTCATTATTATCATAGTAGCCGCATTTGCCGCTATCTTATACTAGCCATGAACCCTTTCCAGACTTCACCAGACAGCCATGATGTGTTGATGTCCACAACTTTGCAGACCCGGCCTCCAGTCGCCGATACCGACTCTTCGGGATCTCATATAGACAATACCGGTGCCGGTAATATCCCAGCTGGAACGATGGATTCGGGGAGCTGGGAACAACTGGCAGCGCCTCGTTCGCAAATGCCTATCCCTTACTCATACACTGGAAGCAGCAATATCTCTAGTGCAACCGCCCCCGTCAATCATCACCGCAACTTCAGCGAGACAAATCCCTTCAAACAGCGTCTAGCACAGCATAGCACCGGCCTCTCAACCTCATCCGTACCATCATTCCCATCCGCAGCGTTTTCATCTCCATCTTCTACTTCATATCCAACTACGGCAACTATGGCGCAAAATAATCCGTTTGATATGGATGACGATGTTAGCTCGTTTGTGCCTGTCGTACCCCGGCTCTCTCCAGATAACTCAGGCCTAGCGTCTGGTGTGGGGTTCTCTACGTCCCAAGACTCACGATCTTCTAACAAGTATATCGTGGCTGGTGGTCCCGGTATTCCGGGGCTTCAAACGAATTCAAATCTGAGCGAAAGTCCATGGGATGACGTCACTCAGTTAGATACTGCGGGCTATGTCTCGCAACCTACAGTCGCTACCCATAGTAGCCAGGATTCACCTGCGCCAGCAGCACTAGACGACTGGAATCTAATCGACCTTGAACCTTCAAGTAATCGCGCTGCTTCGAATGACCTTCTACAGCCTCAACAACCACCATTAAGATCCATCCCTTCACTTACATCATCCAACAACACTGTCACAGCCTCTACATCGTCACTACAGGTTCCACCAGCGCTTCCGCCACGTTATCGTTCGCCGCGGCCTGTCGATGGCAATGAAACGTACATGGTACGCAAGATCCGCTGGCAAGATCGCGGTACCATGAGGACATCGCCAATTCTCATGCAGAATGCGAATGGTCCGTGTCCGTTAGTCGCGCTCGTTAACGCGCTAGTTCTCTCTACACCGGAGTCGGAAGCTGAGTTAGGACTTGCCTCCATTCTTGGTCAACAGGACACTGTCAAGTTGGATATCTTACTAGAAACAATCATCCAGGAGCTTGTGACTAAAGAACAAGTCCCGGCTACGCCATTGCCTGATATTGGCGACCTTGTAGAGTTTCTAAAAGGCCTACACACTGGTATGAATGTTGACCCGCGATTCATCCCCACCAATGCGCAGATTCAGGTTACCAAACGAACCTCACTCAGCCACGTGCACCCAATTGAACGGGATGAGACGATTCCAGGGGGCTTTGAGGAAAGCCTTGAGATGCGCTTCTACTCAGCATTCCACATCCCGCTAGTACATGGCTGGTTACCGGCTAAGGAGAGTCCAGAGTATGATGCCATGCAGCGCAATGCGATCTCCTATGAAGCGGCTCAAAACCTGATGGCACAGGAAGATGATCTCGAGGTCAAACTGAGCGGCGACGGCCTCTCAGAAGAAGAACAACAGCGGTTCCAAGATCTCATGACCATCAAGAACTTCCTTCTTGTCTGGGCTACACAGCTCACCCCAACGGGGTTGGAAGTTATCACCAGCGCGTTAATACCTGGTGAGGTCTGTATCTTGTTCCGTAATGACCACTTCTCAACTCTCTACCGTCATCCACAGACACTCGAAGTGTTATCTTTGGTAACAGACTCGGGCTTTGCCAGTCACCAGGAAGTTGTTTGGGAATCTCTTGTTGATATCAATGGTGAGAAAACCGAGTTCTTCTCGGGTGACTTCCGCATAGTTGGCGGTAACTCCCTATCATCTCATGTGGCTGGTAATACCAACGCATCATCAGCTATTGAGCACTCAAATGCCTCAAGCCAGGAAACTGGAGTGATCTCGGGCAACAACGCAGCCATGTCTTCTAGCGAACAAGTCGACCGCGATCTAGCACTTGCCATGCAGCTCCAAGAAGAGGAGGATGCACAACATAGATCCACGATTCAGCAGTCATATAATGGTGGCTATCCACCCGCAATCAACCCACGCGGTGTCCCCCTTCAGCGCCCAGGTCGGCATGTGCAAACTAGCCAAAATATTCGGCCATTGGTTCCGCCATTAGGCTCGCAGCGACCAGCACCTGTTACTGGGCGGCGACAAAGGAGAGCTCCGGTCCATCGGCCAGCCTTGGAACAAGACCATGACCAGTTGCCGTCGTATGAACAGTCACGTCACGACGAAGCGTATATCCCGCCACAGATGCATGCGCCACAAATGGGGCCCGGTAGTCATCAACGTCAACAGTCGGTCTCGGGTAATCCTGCGCCGCCTCTCAATAAAAAGGGGCGGGAGAGGGAATGCATCGTCATGTAATGGTCAGTAGATGTTGTTACATCCACATATTATTCTCTGCCTTTGCCTAGGGATTTTCCGTTTGTTATATCATGAGCGCACATATTTCATCTGCGTATCCAAGCCTTGTGCTATCTTCTTTTGTCAAAGGATTTCTTAACAATCACAATATCAGATTAAAGGGATAAGTTTCTTTGGATGGTTTCATGGTTTTTGTATATATCGTTAGGGTTAGGTATCTAATGAATACACTACCAGGGTTTTATATAGCTATATACATACATATTTTCAAATGATTATCTGTCGTTTTTACCTCGAGGATACGGTACAATGATTATGATCTTGACATAGGGATCATGAATACTATCGATATCTCACATGTTCCCTCTTTGTTTCTCTTTTCCCGTTTTTGAACTTTCTTTTTGCAATGACCCAAATATACTGGCCACATCTCAGACAATCTAGGCCTCCTTACAGGTGCAGTAAATGGAAGTGATAGTAGTATCAGTCAATTATCAACCATAACCTATAATAAAAAACCATTGCCATGTAGCCGGCATAGCCTCAAAAAGCGAGTATGCAAAAGGACAAATGATTCAACCCAGACCCCGTCTTCCCACCGGAAGGAGGAGGGGGGCCAAAGAAAGCCGGGTTGCTATAATATCCTCTATAGTACCTTGTTCGAAGTTATTTTCCGTTCGCCTATGTCATGTACCCGTACTAGTGGGGTTGGTATATACATGTCTATATGTATGATCTCTTTGTTGCTGATGTTCAGCTTTAGTCTCAGATACAGATATGTATATGTAGAAGATTGTAGTGTAAAAAGGTAAACGTTCGAAGGGTATAGATATAGCTAGTCGTAGAAACAAGAGAAAATATGCAAGCACTTGCTGACATCCTTCTGTCATTCTCAAGCTTTTAGCTTAGTATCTTGGCCATTGATTTCATGACTTTCTCTATTCCTTTTCTACGGGCCTCTAATTTTGGATTGCGGTGAAACCCATTTTGAAGTTTATGTGACCGCCTTTTTCTGACGGTTTCGTGTACATATGTATGTACATGGAGTATTTAACCTCTTACATATAACTATAGATATGTATATCAGCATAAAGTGTCTTGGAATATTATTTGTGTTCGACTTTGCTCCCCTTGTTCAATTTATTTGTTATACGCGCCCGATCGCCTTACTTTTTTTTTTTGGTTGGTTCTACTACTACCCAGTTTTTCAGTTGTACTTTGAATATTATGGCTTAGGGCTTAGGGCGAGGAGGGGAAGGCTAAACAAAGGGAAAGATGAGGCATAGCTGGTATGGAGAAGTGACAACGCCTTGATGTGGAATGGCACATTACAACCTCCTAGGCGGCTACAATGTGTATTGTTTTTAGTTATTTATATTAGTTCGTGGCTTTTATTCTTGAGGTATTTCTAGTAGAGGGAGTATCATGAGGGCGGTATCGTATATTGATATTTCGCAGTGTGAGGAATATATATAACACAGGACATGTGGACTTGTTTACCCTCCTCATCTTAAGATCTACAGACATGTTGACTATAACTTTTTTTTGTGCTGTTTTTCAACTCGAATACCATACCACTTGGGCATACGAATAGAGTTATCGAAGAAGTTAGTGCTTACCTAGTCTAGATCATCATACAGGGGTTTTAATATGTAGACTAGTGATGTAGACTGCGAGATGGTTGTTATATGTGAAGTAAGGTATGAGCGAGAGTGGGTATGACTAAAAAAGGCCTTCATTGTCATACTAATAGTATAGTGTTATAGCGAACCTGCCTACGGAGATGGACAACCATATCTGTAAGTAGAAAAGTATAGTTTGTAGTTACGTATATCAATAGCTGTATACATGTATACATCAGAGTAATGCATACATATTTGTGCTTCTTCACCGCTTAGATGCCTTGATTTTGGTAGGTTAGGGTACGAGCATAAGAGTCCGTTATTATTGGCGGGAAAACTGAAACGTCACCTTTTTTTCCTTACCAAAACATGGCAAGAAATCAGAGGCTTTGCTCTTTCTCCAACGCCGATCGAAGTCTTGTTTCTCCTCGATGGAATTTCAAATTAAATCATGTACAACCACAACTAGAAGAAAAATGCGAAAACTCGGTAGAGAGCATCTGCAGGATAGTGCTGGCGCCATGGCCCTTTTGGCTTGGGTTTTGGCCACAACTTACTTCAAATCCTCCTGCTGCCTAAAGCACAAACCTATGGGCTGCCAGGTCACGTGAGTTCGTACGTCTCACGCGCCGGAATCCGCTAATCGAACACGCACAAACTTTGTGAAAAAGTTGACTTTATGGAGATAGCGCGTTGTAAGACTCCGCAGGTTTCAATAGAGAAGATAAAAGTGCTAGGATCTTTAAAAATAATAGGGTGGTGGGCTTACTGGATACTAGATAGATCCACTTTCAGGCTGTGATGAACAATGACTGGATGTGTGTATGTCTTCTTTTTCTTCTTTAAGATTGTTGTTTTGGTGACGAAAAAAAATGCTGTGTGCTGGCAATGCAGACGGAGCCCCTCTCCTAGTCCATTATCTTCTAAATATCAAAAACAAAACAACATAATGTCAAGTAAGCTCTGTAGAAAGGCTCCATTTCTCGCTAGCCTGACAAGATCGAATTGTTGACAGCAATGGGAAAGTGTAAAAGCAGGGCCAATAACCGGGCATGTCCAGACAAGAAAAGCGAGGTAAAAGATAGATACATGGTTGGCTGGTCAGATCTGGCAAAGCCAACTAAGGTCGATGGGTGGGCTGTTGGGCGCAGGCAACAGTGTTTGTACATAGTATATCGACGGCTTTATAGTACCTTTTGGTGTTATGCATGTATAGCTGTGCCAATTGCTGTATGGCTCTTCTCGGGTATGCACATGCTTGCTGGCGGCTTGCTGCAAATCGATTGTTCGTGTTTGAAGACTATAGAATGTTGCCGATACAGCTGTACGGTCATTGATTATTCGTACTTCTAAAGTGTGTTGAAGTTAGAGGGTCATCGACGAGACCAACGCATGTCTCTTTCTCATATTCGAATTCATTCAATAGAGAGCCCCTCATCAACTTCTTGTCAACTTCTTGCCATATATCTCCTCTTCAGAAAGGCAACTTATTGCAGATATCTTTATTTTCACCTAGTTTTATGGGCAGCTAGTTAGTAAGCTCCCCGGTTGCTCCACCAATATCGCCAGATCGAGTAACTGTTACTTGCAGCAGAGTAGCCGAGAAGAAAGCATACCTTTCTTCTCCTTCCAGGCAACTGCGACTAATTCAGGCGAAGTAAAAGAGAAGAAAAAGATTTTCGGTTTGTTTCTCGCTGATAAATAAAAGAACTTTCCTTTTCATAATCTTAGACACCGTTTTTCTTCAACTATCGTGGACAAAGCTATTGGCGGTGTTTTTATTTCTTAAACGCATCAGCATACCATTACATCAACTGTTGGACTGAACAGAATCGCTTTTTTACATTGTTGCCCATTCGTCCCTTACTTGACATCATCGATCAGATAAACTCAGCAGCAAAACCCAGTGCTGGAAACAGTCGAATCTCATCCGTCGCAGGCTTTGCTATCGGCCATCATCACCATATCCCACCTGAGTACGATTTTCTGCAATTCTACACTATTCAACGCACGTCTCCGTTTCACCCGATTAAACATGTCGTAAGTTTCTTTTTCCATCCCATCCCATCCTATACTATCTCATATCCCATCATATCATCCCTGAAGTGCTCAGGATTGTTCTGCTCGGGGTGTCACCTGGATTTCAATCCGGCCTCCCTTCAGTCCCAGATCCCGCCTTTTGCTGGAGCAGTGCCTTGTCTTAGCATCGGTTAGTCACCACCTTGCTCTTTGTGTTTGCTTGCGGCGAAGAGAAGACAGAACAGAGTAGTGAAAACATAGCGCATTCAGTCTTGATATCAGAGCTACTCCCTTCAGTATGGGAATGGGTTGGCCGTAGCCTATTCATAGTGGATCTTGAAGCTGTTTTGATGCGCTTGTATCCTGCACATGTGCTGCCACTCGGTCGCCTTCCCACCTGAAGCGCAACCCGATCCAATTCTACGATTCTACTGATGCTTCTACCGCGCCCCTTGAGATACTCCGGCCTAAGCTCTGCATTAGACTGCTGCATATCCCTCGCTGCCCCCTTCTTTCTAGTCTTTCGAGTGTTTCTCACTTGCTCTATCCTCAAGAGGTCTGTTGAGTGCTTGACCGTTCTTTCTCTTTTATTTCTTTTTACCAAACGCTCTTTCCCATACCCACTCAAAGTAAACACAGACGATACGCCCTAAATATATATATATATATATATATATATATATAATTTTCTTAGTCTTGTTGCCAGTGAAAATACCACCTAAAAGTTCTACTGACTACTTGTAGTAGTAGACTTTTCTAGTCTGGTACTACGGCCATCCGCCAGCACTTTATACATGAGGCTAGCCCCCCCTTGTATTTACATATATACAAATACATAACTTCTTGCACTACAGCTTGCACATATCATCCCTCGTCCTCATAAACACTTATATTGAAGAGAACTGACGCGCTCATTACCTGCCCTGCAATTAGTCCGCCTGGCAATTCTTCTTTCTTCGGACACGTCCGTAGTTTCTTTTCTTCGCAGTCTTCTAGCAGATCATCCAAGGCTTCCCTTATACAACCCTCTAGCGCTAAATCAGAGAGCTCGCTAGCGAAACTACCTGCAACGGCACACAAATCACGCTCGAAATCCTCAACCGCTTCTACACCTATCCGCCACCCAAAATCGCCCACTCCTATCTCTCCAACGCCAACTCCAGAACTTTCGCCTGCCTCTTCGACCTCTCACTCCAATTCCGAGCCTTCGCCCTCCCTTACCACGTCCTTGTCTTTTCGCAAAAAGGCTATCCTTGACTGGACTGACAGCACTGCGCTGACCGAGTACTCATTGGCGAAGATAAACCCCCAATTGTATACAGCTATGATCAGTAGACTGGGCAGTAAACCACAATTGGCTATGGAAAAGGAAGAAATCCCGTCACAACCGCCTGTACCTCCTCGCAAAATTGCATGCTCAAAACCTCGCACGGTGAAGCCTTACACCATATATCATATCCTCCACGAATACCAAACGACGTCACTTCACGTGCGACCCATATCATGGACTGATCAGCACGCATCTGTCTTCAAGGTGAAGTGGGAATCATTAGGGCGCTGCACACATCCTACCCCTAAGCGTAACAAATCGGATCATGAGACGGATCGTTCCCCAAGCTATGCGCTCGACATAAGCCAACAAATATCGACTTTGTTCGCCCGGGAATCGGGTCGACAAGATCAGTCATGTATCAAGACTGTCATCTGGAGGTTATTCCCAGATCGTCATCCTACAGTCGATGCGCATCCAGATTGTTTGATGACATTCTGGTTAGGTGGACGTCCTTACCCAAGTGCTGTCAAGGTTCAGGCGCAATGGGAGATTGTAGACACTAATGAGGCCAATGATTGCTCATTCACCACACAATCTACCGTGCCGTTTGATTCTGATGTCGCTAGCATCGCTGATACTGCTAGCTTCCCTGGAACCGATGACGAGATGGCTAGAGAGCCGCAAAAATACCATGCACGTCCAGTCATGGCTTATATTAGCAGAGATCGCCTCAACTTTTTGCGTAATGGCATGTTTCGCGTACCTCCTGCACCTAATCAAAGCCCAAATATGCCTGTGCTGAACCTTCACAAGAAGCGCGCTCAACGGTTGCGCCCAGCAGTAGCCGAAGAAGATTCTTACCTGGCTGCCACCTTTATCACCATGGCGCAGAAGTACTTCTATCCCAAGGTCACGAACAGCAACCGCGCATTTCAGCCGGACCAAATTCTGCCGTTTGAAGATGTTACGCTGCGTATCTTGACTTCTGATAGTGCTTCCGAGGATTTTATTGTCTACACTGCTACAGTGACAAAGGCGCTGCTGTATGCGCTCCAAAATCCTCGGACTCGGGTGCTTCCAGGATACGGCCCTCTTGCTGACAAGTACGGACTCAAGATCACCCATCATAAGGTTTCTAGCCGTCCAATCTATGGTCTTCGGGAGCGTCTTGGTAAGGCGTTAGGTGGACTTTTCGGTGAATTTGGCGAGAACGACTTGGAAATGTGGGATAACCGGTCAACACTCATTCCTCTTATGAATATGGCACGCCCACCGTGGGTACCCATCTTACGCCAACCATGTGCCACGCCTAACAGCCAGGAACAGCTCTTCAAGAAGCAATTGAAGCTGAAGGCAAAGCCTAGCCTGAAGCGAAAGGTCAGCGAAAGCGAACAAATCACTCGAAAGGACGACATAGATAAGGCTAGTCGTCACGAAGCTCTCTACCTTCCGTTCCCCGTCATACCTAAAGGGGAAGGACAGATACTCGACTGCTCTTCAGGGTCGCGAGATGAAGATGGTATGCCGGCAACAAAACGGCGGAGATCTATGGCTATCTGAGAACAGAAAAGTTGTAGGCTTCGCCTTTTTTTTTTCTTCTTTCTACTTTTTTTGCATTTTTTTTTCTCGTTTTCTACATGAGGATGAACGTAATTTTGGGGAAGAATCACAGCATATCAAATATCATGCATCTATTAACTTGGCGTTTTCAGGATTTCTCGCGCAGATCTGCACTGATCGGATCTATCACGGCGACATGAACCGGGCATACATCGAAGAAACGTTGATTGTATTCGGATGTATCATTGTGTGTGTTTCCATTTGGCATTTCATTCGAAGCTACTCCTTCTAAGGATATAGTTTTTTTTTGATTGATAGGGTGTTTTTCTTCTTTTTTATTATCAAAGTTTCTTGGACATTTCCATTTCCATTTTTATTGCTTCTTTTTTCTGTTTGGACAATTTTTTTTATACAACAATCATAAATCTTGAATTTTATTTCAAGAATCACATGTCTATTTCGGATCATTTTGGGTATCAGGATGGGATAGGTTCCGTTTATTCGTTTTGCTTCTATTTGTCTTTTGCGGCATTCATTTGGTCCTTTTTTTTTTTTCTTTTTCCTTCTTACTCATCGCCGTTTCTCTCGAGGCAGGACAGTGGATCGTCTTCAGCCTTTCTTCTATCTTTTATTATCTTCCATCTTCTAAGTATGACGTTACGAATTTTACAATTTCCTTTTTGCTTCATGAATGGCACGATCTTTTGATATGTTATAATATTGGCGACTTTTTAACACGACATCGACATTCAAATATATATATATATATATATATATTGGGTACAACGATATAGAGACAAGATGATGTATAGATAACATCCATTATATACAAAGCTTGAATATCAAGCATATATATATATGTATAGATATATTGTCATGTACAAATGGTAAAGCATCGATTAAGCCAGAAAATGAACATACTAAAAAGAAAAACAAGAAGCTCTAGAACGATGAAGACTAAGACAACGAAAAGAAGTATTGCCAGAAACGCACAAAAAAGAAAGAAGAAGAAAAATACAAGAGAAATCAAAAGAAAAGACGCAATCTTACAACTGTAAACATTTATTTAATCAATGTCAATTTTGTTCTTGGTTTCCTGTTCCTTTTTGGGGGGTTTGTTTCTTGTTTATCTACTTAGTCCCATACCTTGCAGCCTCCTGCAACTTGGCATATCATACCGTCTCGCAGCGTCCATCTTCTCAGCATCGTCGAAGAACCAACCTTGAGCTTCGTATAACAACTGTTCTTTCCTACCGAACTCGCTTTGACAGTCGGCGCGTAGAACACGAACAAAGGTACCTTCAGCAGCTCGATCGAGTTCCTTGAGTTTCGTAGGCGAGTAAGAACTGACGGAAGCTGGATCGACGAAGTAGGAGACTCCGAAACGCGGAGTTTCGCGCCGTTGCGTTAGGGGTGGGATAGGAGAATCGAAGACCATGCGAGGTGTGGCGGGAGTGGTGGCGCTGTTGAACCAGCCGGAAAAGGTGCTGGTTATCATGGGAATAATGAAGAAGAATATCACGGGAAGGAGACTGAGTAGTGTTTGTAGTGGCGTAGCAGTTGTGTTGTTGTTGGTAGCGCCCCGCGTTTGAGCACCGGCGGCTCCTGTGCCTGGACGTCGTTGTGGGCGGCCGCCGCCAAACTGATGTACTCTGAATCCGGGACCACCGCCAAAATTAAACATGAACTGCGGGCCAGTATCAAACGCTATAGAGTCGTCTCTGTTAGCTTGGTGTTCTTGGGACACTCCAACATGGTTGATATCTATGTGTTAGACTTACCGGCAAATGGACCGCCTCCACCAAAACCGCCGCCACCTCCACCGAAGAACTGTCTGAATAGTTCCTCTGGTGTAATTTCCTCGCCGAACACATTACCGCCTTGTTGACCACCGAAACCTCCGCCGCCGCCGCCACCACCACCACCCCTCTGCGCGAAGCCTGAGAAGGGACTCTGAGCCTGAGCATTCGCAAAGCGACTATCGGGATCGGTACCATAACGGTCATATTTCTCGCGCTTTTCCTTGTCGCCTAATATGCTAAAGGCACGACTGACCATCTTGAAGGCCTCGTCGGCGTTTTCATGCCCGTTCTTGTCGGGATGGGTGAGAAGCGACTGTTTGCGGTAGGCCTTTTTGATATCGCTCTCAGTAGCTGTAGATCGCGTGGATTCTATGCCTAGGATGTCGTAGAAGGCTGTCGGGGAACATTTTCGAATGCGCAGGACGGCGAGTTTTTGGTCGGGTGTACAGCCACGGCCTTGATTGCCCTGATTATGCTCGCGGGACCGGGCTGCGTTGGCGTCGGACCCGGAGGCCGAGGCGCTCATGACGTGGTAGTTTCGTTTTTTCTGGCTCGGAGGGTTTCTTTTCGTAAGTAGGTCGGTAATCGAGCGAGATCACGGCGATGTAAAACCACGCGTGTATCTAGAGGGGTAGTGCTATGTGTAATAGCGCTTCGGAGCGCGGGTTTCTGGGCTTGTTGGTGTAGTAGCGCTGGCTTGAGGTGGCAATATATGTATATCGCTAGTCGTTTATTCAAAGGTGTCTTCAATATCCTAGTCAACAGACGACAAAGCAAAAGACAGGCTCTCTGGGCGCAAGGCTTCGGGCGGAATGATAAGGCATGAAATAGGCGCGAACTTCAATGATATCGCTCTCGATATAGAGAATCAAAGGCGACTGGAAGATATTTGTTGCTCGATGTGATCAACGATTTCCTGTTGTTGTTGATCGAAAGCTGTCGAACGAAATCGAAATGAAGCTAATCGATATTGATCAATTCCTGCTTAGGATGCCACCACTTTGCGTGTCTGCACGATCGCGGGGGGGTTTGCTGTGCTTTTTTTTTCTTTATTTTGCAAGGGTAACCTATTGGGTAGCCTTAGGGGAGCTTGAGCTTCAGAGTTCGATTTGAGGTCTGATCATCTGTACTTTAAAGAACAGGTGTTCATCCACTAGTTAACATGAAGAGTCATATATGATGTGATTGTGAATCATATATTGAATAAAGACAAGATTTAGCTATGCTTTAGGCGACAAGAATAGAGAGTGTCTGTATTTCCAGTTTCCCTTGAAATGCTGATATCTTTGGACGCTTTTCTTGCTGACTTATCACAAGCCACGGATTAGTACAGCTCAATACCAGTGCACCTTGGCCAGCGTAAATGTTTTAATTTTGTTAAGTTGGTAGAACATGAATGATGCCACCCTTCTTTTCTCTTGTACATTCACAAATATAATCAAATCAAATTCACAACAAGAGAAAAATGCATGGCATATATAATCATTTTTCTGCCGGACACGGTCATGGACGAAGTCTGGGCCTCGTTATCTTTTCCGGCATGACATATACTTCTCTTACATATTTCACCCCTCGATACATCCACGATTTGGAAACAACACACTTCAGGCGCGTGTTTCTATTATTGTGATAGCATTGATGAAGTTATGGAGAACATGTTTCGATAATGATATTTTCTTCAAACATGCATGAACCAAGATACTTTGTTAAAATCTGTATTCAGCACGAAAGGATAGACTCATGTACTATTAGTAGAACGTCTCTCGTACAGTCACATGACGACGCACGTGATGTAGCATATGGCTAAACTAGGCTTAATCATACATCGACGTCACTTCTCAAAGTTAGTATCCATCAGTGGAATGCTAAACGACGGATCTAATAGTTTGGTGCTTGAAGCTTCCAGCTGCGATCGTCAATGTATTAGGTTAGTTTGACTTCATATTTTTTAGTAACTCACTCCTAGAAATTTTCTAAAACCTCGCTTTCCGTTTGTAGCTTGGAAAATTTGCTGAGTTCTACACTTGTCATAAGAGTGTAGTCTTATAAACATTCAACCCAACGACTTCAATCCGTCGTCTAAGCTGACGTTGCATCATATTGACTAAATACCAAGATCCTATCTCAACAATGTCTGATAAGGACGTTGAAACTCTTCAGAGTAGCTTTCTGGAACGCCTCGATGGCTGGGGCCGTAAGTTGCTTTTATTCCTTTCTTCACTTACCAGATCCTTATCCACCAAGCTTCGTTGATATCCGATATCACTTAAAACGGGTCACAATACTAATCAAAACATCTTACAGGCTCATCTATGCCACCTGCTGGTCTTGCTTCACTTGTGGCCGCACTTCACTGGCGTCCACTACAGCCTGTCCCTGCGCTGATCATCTCGCCCGCTCTCCTCTTCTCCAGCTACATCAACGTAGCCGGCTACCCCACCGACAGCGCGGGCTTATCTGCGGGCTTGAGTGGTTTGTATATGCTATTAGCTCTACGGCGCAAGCAGAAAATCAAGGCCAAGTTCTTCTCTACTAGGGGCCTGGTGCGGGGTGCGGCTTTAGGTATGGCGGCGTTCAATTGTTTGGCTAGCTCGTATGTGTATAGCCGTGGTGATCGGAAGGAGGACTTGGAAATGCGCATCGAGAGAAACAGATGGGGTGATTACGACGATAAGCAGTAGAAAGTTCTGATGTCGTTTTCGTCGTTTGCTCGTCGCTGCCTAGCTTGTCGAAAGATGTGGCAGAATATCGTCACCCAAAACATGTACCAACAGTCACCAATTTCTTGCTGACAAGTAGGAAATACTGTCATCTGTATATTATAGTGCTTTTCTATTCCATTTCAATTTTGTGCCTTGTCAAGTCTTCACATGGATGTCTTCATGTAAGTCACGTTTGGGTTATGAAAAAAAGAAATGATGTGTATACACAATATATTGATTGGTATCCGCCACAAGGACATCAGCACTTGATAGTCCTTGACCCGTTTGCCCACAATAACTAGTAGACAAATGATGTTGATACTTGATAACAATGATCATAATGAATAATTAGCGAGAAAAACCCAAGAAACAACACAAAATCAAGTTAAATGTCATATGACATCGCAAGCCCAGATTCGGGTCTTTTGAAAAAAAACAAAATATTATGGTCTCTGTGATGAAAACAAAACGCCTTCCCAAGATGGCACACGATAAGTACTGTGTAGCGTGTGGCCATATCTATGCATTGCCTGCGCCCATAAACTCCTGATGTAATAATGTAACCAATGATAACCGACTGAAGCAAGCTGGATGGGTATTGACAATGAAAAGCTTCGAAAAGAAAGTAAATAGCTCCAGTCGGTCAGAACAGCGAATAAAAAGAGAAAAACAAATGAAAAGGGGGGGTTAGGTCATAAAGGTATGTGCCGTGAAAAATCGAGGTAGTTATAAGCAAAGAAGCCAGATAGTTGACTTTCCGAGATGAGAGCCCGCCATAAAGATTTCGGTGAGTCCTGATGGGGTTCTATAGTCTTCGATATGTGAGAGCAAGCCAAGATCCCAATAGGAAAAGCAGGACGAAAAGTGTCACCTAGCATAACGAGCGACATATACCAGCGCTGTGACGGGCATACATTACAGCGGGAGAGTGTTGTCGTGGGCCCATGACATATTCGTAGCTAGTTTGCTAAAAGTGGTAGACCATATCAGGATCATGACTACCGAAACAAAAGCGTAGTTGGTGATGTCCGCACGTCGTCTTGACGCGGCGGTCATGCCAGGAAGATGAACAAGGGTGCTAACATTGAAGGTGGCGAGATACTCTAAATCGCAGTCTCTGGCCTTTTCGCCGGCGTAGTGCTTGTACTCGGCAAGAATGTCGTTTGTAGTCCAACCCGTGCAGTAGCGGTAGGCACCAGAAACGCAGCCAGTACGGTGCTGTGAAGGTATGTTAGTGATGGAAAGAACAGTAGGAGTGTTCTGTGATGTGCTACTAACCTTGCCGTGATTGCAATGGATCAGCATCGGGTAGTTGTGCTTGTCCATAACAAGGTTGAGGATGGTCTTCATGACATCGACGGGAATGGTCTTCTTCTTGGTTCCCTCCATGTGAATGGTAATGTGGTTGATGCCATTGTCAACCATGAAGCGAGGGAACTGCGGGTCAATGTCATCTTTCTTGACGAGCGTGCTGCGGAGAGAATATGTGTTAGGCAAATTATACTGGGAAGTGTAAAGCCAAGTGTATATTTATTTGAGAGAAAAAAGAAAAAGAAAAAAAAAAGATACTCCAAAAGGTTCCCAATTGGGGGACTTACATGACAGTCTTCAGGTTCAAAGACTTGAGAAACTCAAAGTTTTCCTGCTGAGGGAAATCACTCCGGTACAGACCTGGAGTGATGACACCAAAGTTGGCGGGCGTCTTGTCACCGTAAGAAATAGCTTTGGTGCTGGAAACGGCCGCCATCTTCTCGTGGTAATAGTCGGCGTCGGTGTAAGGCGCGACAGCTGCAACAGAAGCCATAGGAATGGTGGAAATAGTGGTGTCGATGGTAGCTGGCAAAGACGAAGTTCTAGGGGTGGCAGCAGTGCTGGACTCCAGCTTGTGAGGCGTGTTGGTTCTTAAAGGGCTCTGAACGATACTGGATTGACGATAGTTTGCGTAGACAAATTCCATTATGAATCAGAGAGAGGAAATAGAAAATAAAAATAAGAAAATAAAACGATGCAATAAGGAGAGTGTAGAGCAAGTCCTGGAGACAAGGGTTTGCTTTGCTTTAAGCAGAGAAATGCCAAGCACAGGCTATAAGCGTAGAACGTCCTAAGCTAGTAGTAGTGCTAGACAGTGAAGTTTTGAGCACAACTAGAGGGGGAGGGGGTCGATCTCTAATGGCAGTTAAAACACACTATGAAGATAGATATTGACAGGAGAATATGTGAAAAGGCCAAGCCAAAGCAAAACAAAGAGGAAATAAGAAGCCAAACAGACTCAGACGATGGCGGGTCGGAGAGTTGCAGGGCGATGATGACGCGCGCAAATCCAAATCCAGGCGATGAAACAGACCAAGAGGTTCTGAAGTGAATCACCAGTTGAAAGTCTCGGTCAAGATGCGTCAAGATGCAAGACGAGGAGGCTTCGGAATGGAAGTTGCTGACGAGGGATCGCAGGCTAGGAAGCAGAGGCTTTGAGCAAGAAGAACGTAGACATGTATCTGGGGATTGAAGGGGGGAAAGGGAAACAAGAAACGAAGCCTCAAGGAGAAAGTGGGCTACGATTTTCTTATGAACCCGATCAAGCAAAGGATAGCTAAATAGTAAGTGTGGTGCATATATTTTCCGTAACAGGCGAGAGGCGATTTGTTCAAAGTCTTGGGCTATTTTCCGTATTGTTTTTTTTTTTTTTTTTTTTTCCTAACCTAAGATTCTTGGAGCTAAAGCCCCACGTCGGCGATGCACTTTGTGCCTTTGCTATTTTTAATGCAGCCAAAAATTGACAGCATATAGCGCACGAACAAATACAGAACCAACCTGGATTGCACGATCAGAAAATCAGAGAATAGACACCTGGGAAGCCCGGAATTTCATTACTTGTTGCCGGCCGAGGCTACTAATTAAGAGGGCAGATGGTCTAGCTAACATTAATTGTTTTTTTTTTCTCCTCTTGTGGCTAACTAAGAGCAAAGTTACCACGGCACTAAGCTAAATCAAGCACTGCATCGCTAAGAGACAAGAAATGCAGAATTTAGAGCGTTTTTGCTCTGTAATGCCACGAAGTTTGCTGTAAGCAAGCATCCCGAGTGATCCATTTCTAAGTTGTGTACCCCAAAAAAAAAATTTGAAGAATAAGAATCACAATTCAAAATTTAGCCCGCATATCTTTTTATGCCAAGCCAGTATGGGTAGCCGGCGGAAAACAACTTAATGAGTTAGCCAAGTTAGACGCTGAATTTTGAGGTGCACGATCCTGTTGTCTCGCTTGCTACAAAAGGTAACAAGAAAAGAGTCGAACAGGAAAATGACAACAAACAAATGTTAGTCAAAAAAAGGGTCGCCAAAGAAGTAGAGTGTCGTGTAAAAAACGCTGGTGCGTATTGCTTATTGTACCGCCCTGTATGGCTCGGACGGGTGCAAATCACGCTCTAAAGTCCCAAAGATCCCCCCTATGGGATGCCCTAAAGATCTCTGGGATGCCTATAACGAATGGGGATATGTAGAATAGCTCGCTCCCAAACAACTTGCATCGTTTTGTTTGCGATGTCCATGTGTGCAACCCCCGGCTAGGAAACCTGGGGCCTTATTTCGTCTTTTTGTTGATTATTGCTTATATCACTTGCTGCCTTTTCTCCTCCTTCTTTTCCCCCAACCCAAGGCGTCCCGTCTCCTTGTTCCTTGGCTGGGTTAGGCTGGGCTAGGCCTTGTTGTTTTGCTACTGTCCCGGCATATAATGCCTCCAACGCCATCTCAAACAACAAGTTACATGCAACCATAAATGTAGACATACGTATTTCATCTCTCTCGATTCCAAAGAACTCACTCAGCCATCTCATTCTAATCCCCCCCAGATTTTACCACTGCTAGAAAAACATCCTGAACCGTCGTCCCTTTTCCAGTGAGGCTTCTGTTAACTGCTTACGTCCAGATCTTATAGCACCTATTAACAGTGGGCCCTGTCAAGATCTCAAAGTCTAATGCAGGTACCATAGGGGTTGAAACACTACTGTAAAGGTACCCAACAAATACTTGCCTATCTCGCTTCTAGTGGTAAACGTGGGGGGAGGCAAAGCCAGTAACCCGCATGATTGTAGCATAAACTGGTTGCATCAGTTGTTGTGCAAAGTACATACAGTACATGTACCTAACCCAGGACTTGTCATAACTTAGAGTACTTATACCCCCACCTATGCATGGTCTTGTGCACCCGATATGCATCACATTCTAACTGCATAACAGCTACTGTTGCTACAACTCTAATATCGTAGTGGTGCAACTAATTGTAGGGCTATTCGATGGCGCAGTCATCTTCGTATGACGTTCATATTTTCTCGATGAATTAGACGGATGGCCGCATGCAAACACTACATAGAATACAGCTGGTCACGTGCTTGGTCACAGAAGCCAACGGAGCTTGACGGACTTAAATTCTTTTAAACAGCTACAGTTCGCTACGGGCTCCATAAGTCCGACCTGGTTATGACAAGCTCCAAGGTTTGTCAGCTTAAACGCGACGCTACGAGTGCAACTAAATTAGATGGCTTTCATCATAGTTGTAAGTACTCCTAATCAGAGAACGAAACGCCTCTCGTAGTATTGCTGTGAAATAACGGAACTCTAGGTAGACACTAATGGTGACAGAAAATTCAGTAGCCCTGACCTTAATAATTCGCCTACTCTCAAATTGATACCACTTTAAGCGGGTTTGGGATACCGAAATAGAGAATTCAGATTCTTCGGCACAAGCTTTCCCCCCATAAACTGAATCATACAACATACAACTACATATAAAACTCTATTGCCCTCAGCCATGCCTGTCCAAAATTCCCTATTGACAACAATGGTAACGCCAAATATGGAAAACTTGGAGCATTGACCAGTCGGGAATCAAAACCATTGGTAGAATAAGTTTACATTATCCAAGAGAAATAGTCTGGCTATTAAGCTAAATGACAATGGGAAGAGCCGCATCCACGGCTGGTAATTTGTCTCCATCACCGATGTCCCATCCAAGTATATATTAGTAGGTTATATGTGTAGTCCATTCAATATCCCAATATCCAGTCTCGGTGACTGAATACAACTGTAGGCGTCGCCGGCCCCCATGCTCAGGTGATCGATTACCAACTTGTTTCTCCACTAGAACCATCCAGACTCCGTGCAGTTCTAGATCCTACTATACGCATCTTCTTGTTCATAACCCTTCTTTGGGTTATCACGATCGTCAAGTCGATATAAAGGAAAACAAAAACAAAAAAGATCAATGAATCGCACGGGTAGGTGACAAATGTAATTTAAATACACAGAAGTTCTGTTCGGCGGACTTATACAACGTCCGATATATCAAAGCTTCAGTCACGTTCTCATTGACCTCTTCAACCCGTTGGCTTTTTTTTTTCCAGGCTCGTGCTCAGATAGAAAGCCCATCTTGGATCGCGGCGCCCGGAAATCTTACTTCAATTGTCTTCTTGCTCGGAAGAAGCCATGGTATTCAGAAGCTCTTACATTGAAACATCAACGTCATGTTTGTGATAGATAATCAATCTCCCGCTTGGCGTATTATATGACACCGATATATGTATCTACATGTACTCTAGATCCTCGTTTCAATATGGCTAGATCTCTGCTTGTATCATATTCCAAGCAACTGTTGAATAGCAGACTATGGGGTGGTCTTTGCATATGTACATTGGGGAAGCGAGCAGGAAGTCGTGGGGTGTTTATATGCTCGCTTTCTATATCAGGCCTTCGGTGATCACAGATTCATCGACAATTAAAATTTTGTAATTTTGAGGCTGGCGCCGACAATAGTATATAGTAATCATTATCAAACGTTATGCTCATTGGACACACTTGACACGGCCATATTGAAGTAGAGGAGTTTTCCTAGCCCTCACGCATGAATTGAGTAGAACCAAGATGCAGGTAATGTTATGAAAATATCAATCCGATCTTGATCGGGTTGATTGCTTCTCGGACTTATTCGATGAAGCAAATAGTAGCTCATGTCGGTGAACTTCCTACTCCGCCTTGATCGATTGATCTCAAGCCTCCATGATATCATGAGCCCATAGTTTGGTCTAAGTTTTATCTCAATAAGAGTACATTGATCTAACAACGTCTCCACGCTGCAGCGACTAGTGGGAGATTCATCGGACCTACCGTCCTTTCGTAGCTGTACGACAGTAGATTCCTTGAAGACAGTTGATTGACCATCTCGAATGACTTTTGGGTGGTCAGCGTTTCCACGTACAGTACATATTAAACATCTTCTGTAAAATTCCAGTATATATAGTATTGAATAGTATTGAAGCTTATAACTCGCTCTAGCATTGGTAATTAGTCTGGCAGTAAGTTCCAGAATTGGCTACTTGGTGTTTTTGTCATAAAACAAAACCACGTCAAATAAACTGACAAGCCCCGAGCTTACAGCATAGGAGGGTTTCCTTGACATACTGCGAATGAATTGTCTTCTTTGTTAAACAAATGTACTGATATGTCTTCTATCTTTTCTCTCTCTTCTGCTAGTGCAAGGAAAGACTTTTTAGACTCTCAAAACTTGTCTTGACAACATCTACCAACTCAACCACTGCTTCTTTATAATTCCTCACCATCATACAGTAGAACGAATCCTAACTGGACTAACTTGACATAACTCATTCACTACCTAGACTGGATTTTAAAATGATAGTATCATCAGTTTACAGCAATACGACGGACGGAACGTACTCAACTTCGCCACCGCTCGACTTTTTGTATATAGAGTCTACATCAGCACAGCAACCATCAAAAAGGACCGATGGTGTAGTTGGTTATCACGTTTGTCTAACACTTAATTACTCAGTAAGTGGACACAAAAGGTCGGCGGTTCAAGTCCGCCTCGGTTCAACTTTTGCTAGCTTGTAGCACAAAGCGTCGGCCCGCCTACATCTTGCATCTCAATCTGTCTGTCTTTCGAAAAAGTCTTGGCACGCCGGCGATTACTAGGTATACATTGTTGTAGGTAGCCATTGTTTTGACTTTTCCAGAAGCTTGATATAGCAGATCGAAGGGTTAGTGGCGCTGTGTTATATTCGTCAGACAGCCATGTAAATACAATTTGGACAACAGTATTCCACATCTCACGATGTTAAATCATAGTTAAACATACAACAAACCTATTTTTCAGGGTTCCCTTTTGATCACAGAAGTTACAGAGCATAGAACTCAATAGAGAGAATATCTCGCTCGGTATCAAGTCGCCCAGTTTATAATCACGGTCTTCGTTTTTTTGCCCTAGTTCCACATCCAGCGTTTGGAAAATATTACTACCAACTACCATTTAGAACTCTCTCATATTCTTACACGTCAAGATCTAAAGTTAGTGGTAATTACATCTATAGAGCCCCCGTAATATGGAGAACGATCGGCCATAGACTAAACCGTCTGAATGCATCAGTGGTTACCATTCCTTTAAGAGTCTTCCTTAAGATTTGTATCAACTATCGCATAGAATTGCATCCCCCATTTGCATCGCCCATAACCATCATCAACGAGTGGTACTAGTTGAGAGGTAATGTTTACACGGTGGCTTATGTCAGCACCCATATACCACTCAAAATAGGACAATTTTTTTCCCCATTTAGACGTTGGGCTAGTCCTATAGCATCATGTGATGCCTCAGTTTAGATTTTTCAAAAATAGACCAGAGCTCACATATTACCACAAAAGTCCGAATCCGATCAATGAATACCTCCACAGAAAAAGTCTTAAAGATTAGATATCTAGAGGTCTATATAATAAGTCCATACTTTCAAATTCTCAGAGTTTCCCAGTTCATTTTCTAACTCAAACACATTCACTTTTTCTGTAGTGACCTCTAATACTATAGAAAATTATCTTTCTGCTTCCAAGACTTTTATATCACACTTACTTCTCACTTCGCCTTTCGTTGCTACTTGTCACAGTATTTAAAATGCTTGATAAGTGCCAGTCTAACTCTCTACTGGTACCGCCCAACACCCTTCGTTGTGGCTCGACTCAGTTCGATTATATGGGCATGTCTCCCCAAGTAAGCACTCAATCAACCTTACCTTTGATATACCATTTCCGTCCTATCATTACTATATGTCATTACCCCAAGCCATTACTGCTTCATCACTATCTACCATTCTACTCTTCCATAACCACCCATACTAATACTTTTCTCAGTCCTCTGTTTCTTCCTCCCCCAAGAAGGAACATCATTCTCCATGTGTTGCCCATATCAAGGTTATCAACTCTGTCACTAAGCAGAAGGATAGCATCTTCATCATGATTGGCATTCTATTAATCTCATGGGCCTATGGACTTGATGGAACAGTCCGCAACACATTCCAGAATTTTGCCACTGCCTCCTTCAAGCAGCACTCTCTAGTTACTTTTGTCAACATTGTCGGTGTGGTTATTGCAGCCTTTGCCTAGCCCACTACTGAAAAGATTGCCAATATCTTTGGATGTATGGAGCTGATATTCCTTGCCATGCTCTTCTACTCTGGTGGCACTGTTGTTCAGGCTGTTTCCAACAACATGGGTTTCTTTGTCTGTGGTGCTATTCTATAACAGGTTAGATACACTCTTACTATCCTCTTGGTTGAAGTCCTCATTGGTGACAGCACCTCTACCCGAAACTAAGTCTGGGTTTCCTATATCCCTGCTCTACCCTTCTTGGTCAACACTTGGATCTCTGGTATCATTGCTGATGCTGTTATCAAGCACTTCAACTGGCACATTGGCATTGGTATGTGGGCCATCATCTTCCTTGTCTTCTGCCCGTTCCTCATTGGCAAGTTGCCCCTTCTCCAGCGCCGGGCCAAGAAGGCTAGTGTCTATCCCAAGACTGAGAAATCCACTACCAATATTGGCCAGGCCATTGTCTTCTATTCCCACTAGCTTGATAGTGTTGGCATTGCTCTCATTGCTGCTTCTTTCTCATGCCTGCTGATTCCTCCCACTCTGGCTGGCTGTGGCTCAGGTGGTTCTACCTTTGATATTGGCTCTATCATCTCACTAGCTATGAGCCCTCTCCTGTTTGCCATCTTGATATTCTGGAAGGCTCGCTATGCCCACTGCCCCATTGTTCCCTTTGCTGCTCTCAAGGACCGTGGTGTCTGGGCTCTTCTTGTCTTTGCTCTATTCCTCAATCTAGCTTGGTACATGTAAGATGATTGCCTTTATACCTCTTTGATGATTACTTTTGACTTCTCTCCTAAAGATGCTGTCACTGTTGCTTCCATGTACACATTTGTTGGTACTCTTGTTGGCTTCACTTCTGGCTTTGTCATTCGCTACTTCTGCGGCCTCAAGCCCTTCATCATCACTGGTACTTGCCTTCTTGCTGTAGCCTTTGACATGATGCTTCACTTCCGTGGTTCTCCTTCGCCTGATAACAAAGTTGGCATTATTATCTCTAATTTTGTCCTTGATGTTGCTGGTGCTCTCTACCCATACTCAACCCAGACTTCTCTCCAGGCTCATCTCAAGCATGAACACCAGTCTGCCATGTTGAGTCTTTAACATGCTATGTATCAGGTTAGCTCTGCTCTAGGTAATTTGAGATGACTGGAAGTGGTTTTCTTTTTCAAACCTCAATCTTCTTAACAACAACATCATCCTCGATGAGCGTCTACTTATCGTTCAGAACGATATTGGGAATCTGCAAGAAATATGATGATGATTAATAGACCAAGGCCAATATAGATCATAGTGCATTGGGTGCTGGAGACACCCTTGATCAGAGCGGCACGTTCACCAGAAACATAATTTGGTAATGTTTATTATTCTGCTCTAGCCGTTGTCTACCAAGTTGGGGGGCTTGGTGTTTGGCTTTAGCCCAGATATCTTTCTTTTTGAACAAGACTATATTGCCACATGTCATTGTATACTATCAGAATAACTTTCTGGCTTTTGGACTTGATATTAGATACATTGGTCATGTTGGTCCACAGTTTTTAGTTTCATATCAAAGTAAGTAACCCAAATCAAGTCAACCATAATGGTAGATCTTGTGGGTTTTTATCTATAGTAAGTATTGTGTGTGTTGACTATGTGTGTAGTTGCTCGTGTCACATCAAAAAGTGAATCCAAGAAACTTATGATCCAGTATCTTGTTTACAGGTATCAGAAGTCAAAAGATTTATCAGGTGTCTCCCCATCTGGGAATCGAACCCAGGTCACCTGCGTGACAAGCAGGTATGATCACCACTACACTAATGAGGATGGCTTCATGTATATTTTGGTGATAGTTGTGTATATAGTGAGGAGAGGCGGCTGCGTAGGAAACAAAACTCATATTAGGATGCCGTTGTCGGGTTGTAGTGAAAGGAAACAACAAGTATACCTTGAAGAAGTGAATCCAGCCAAGATGTGGCTCTTAATTTTCTCTGAGAGGGTCTCGGTACTTGGTTAACCGAGTCTTCTAACATCGATTCTTTCTGTTCCGTGTCCGGGCCTAGTCAGGTTTCCCCGACTCCATAGTTCTCACAGTGACATTCACTTCCTCTATAACACATGAAGAAACAGAAAATATACTTTTTATAAAAATAGTCTTCCACAGTTGTAGGTTCAGCATGAAGGCCAACGGCAGAGTTTTCCTGTATTTGATATATATGGGAAGTTCTGCCACAAAACATTTACTGGCAGGTCGGGACCGTTCTTGGGGTAGATCCAATAGTTTTCCATAGCTTGATACTATTGCGATGGGTTGAATATGCCCTCGAAGATTTTGAGTTTGATTTTACTCTTTTACGTCTACCTACTGTTACCTTATAGCACCACGACGACATATTCCGGACAAAAGCGGCAGATTGATGTCACCTTCCAACCAACTCCCTACTTCTTCTGATAGCAAAAATGTCGGACTGTTCACAACATGGCCGACATGTGCCTCACGGAGGCAAAAATATGAACCGAGGCGGACTTGAACCGCCGACCTTTTGTGTCCATTCATTCAGAGATGAAGTGTTAGACAAACGTGATAACCAACTACACCATCGGTCCTGTGTAACTTGAAATTAAAAGCACTGTGGGCACTATGGGTGTATGTTTAGACCCTAGTTCATAAATAACCCTATCATACGAATCTTTCACTTAATCTGTCATGCGTAGCATTTTTGACGCATACTGATGATTAAGGTTGGTCATAAACCACATATATTCTCTCCCGCACTAAAGTTTTGTAGTTCGATAGTGTTTTCAGGGAAATATATGAATGCATGAAAGATCGTTCCGTCTTATAAACCTAAATAACGGTACAGAATATACAGATATTGTTGTTTCCTTTTGTATCTCCATTGCAACATTAAACGATGTAGCCTAAGAGCTACCCAATAACTATAATTTGTTGATCTATTTACTGACATAACCCCTAGTAAAGAATATATTTATATGTGTTTATTGGGTGGACTTATATGATTTGTAGTGGTGATAGAACTAATACTAATTTACGGGAAAAAAAACATAATACAGGGCAACTGAGTTGCAACCTTTCGTTTCGCCAAGAAAGTATCTCTCAACTTGGAGCTAAATTCAGGGGTGAGCTGGCTAATCTGCACTATATCCTTACATACATGAGAATGAAGGAGACAAAAGGGCGAAGAAATTGAGAGAAGCTCCAGGGGCCACGACTCATATACATGTACTATCTTATCATCAACTTTTTTTTTCTAACACTTTTTTTTTTTTTTATAAATTTTTTTTTACAGGGCGAGCGAGAGGTACAAGAAAGCCTAAGGAAATATTACAGGGTCAGGGAGGGCCTGAAAGAATTTACTTTTTTACTCTTATATTATTTTTATCCACATATACAGCTATCCCTCACGTATCTTTTTCTACCTTGTAGTTTTTGGCTGTGTTAGCCAATTTGATTACTCCAAAATTCCGTTTCCCGGGCGACTTTTCTTTCTACATAGATAGTATCTTTTTGTGCTTAATTTGTGAAGAAGTTGGCCCAAGCTTCTCCGATTTTTGCCTTTTATGCCCCAGGCTTCTAATTCAGATCTAGTCTTTTGAGAGATTGAAGTATTTACATGTAAGTAGTAGACCCATTTACCATTCTGGTATCAGGAAAGTTTGAGATGAATTAGCATACTATCTTATAGGGGTTTGTCAAGTCAAATATGTATCTCTGGTGAGGTATAGGTTAACGTTCTTCCAATTGAACATCTGGCTTCCGATTTATTTTGCTTGGATTACACAGTCTAGAAGATATACATGATATGAATACTCAAATCGAATCTGAGAGAAAAAAAGATAAAAGAAAAACAAGGAGCGTAATAAAGAGCCTATTAGGTTCAGGATGGGTAATATTGGCCTCCCAGGCTATCTACAGGGCTTTGCCTTCACCTGGCGGCCATTCAATTCAAGGTGCCATTCTACATATATATATATGATTCATAGCAGCAAGCCTCGCCTAAAAGATGCTACATAAGTACCACTACTCTATATCTATCGATAAATGTGTGTGTAGCAATAAAAACATGTTCCATTTTTGGTATCGAAGTGTCGTATTGAGTTGTCCCAAAACCATGATACAAACCATGTCATTGCCCTGGTTGGTACGACTACCACTATAATAGTATTGTAGAGAGGTAGAAGTGAGGCTTGCTTCTCTGGGGCAAAAGGGTCAGAATGAAGTTTGCTTTATCATGAAGTAGTACGTACATAGCATGAAAATGATATATGAGAAGCTATGGATATGTACGTTAGTATGAAGATAAGAACCAGAGATACACAGAGCTATGTTCTCGGTCTTATTCAAGGAAAAACAGCCTCGAGCGATGAAATTTACAGCCTGAAATTACCCAAGGACACTTGACTCTGACATTGTTTGTGCTCTCGGAAAGGGCGTGACCAGACGAGGCTATAAGCGATGAGATTGAAATTCATTTTAGGGAAACGAACTGGGCTTAGACACAAGTCAACATTTTTGTACTATGAACAATGTAAACCATAACCAAAGTGATGATGAGACGAATCGCAGATGTTTACTGGCTTCCTAGTTTCCATGTGGCATACCTTCATAATCGGGTTATGGGATGGAATGGGTGATAAGAAGAATGGTGTTTACAAAAGTAGGACATTATTATCTAGTTTATTCATACATCTGCGTAAAATAATATGGAAAGTCAAGTAAAAATCGAAGGAAACGAAAAAGAAGAAGATCAAAGATGATATGAGATGATAAGATACTATTAAAAGAGTGTTATGGATGGGAATATGGATATCACAATGTGACAGAGGCACCTGCAGAAATACATTCAACCGAGGGAGAAGCTCCAATATCGAGGAAGGGATATAGTTGAGAAAGCCGTTGCTATACTTACCAAGTCACCACCTTCGGATCACTACCTCCTACTAGTTAGTTGATTGTTCTCACTCCGCTCGGAATACATCGTCGACAGATATGTGACTTGTGATTACAACTTAGTATGTGATGAAAAGCCAATAGGAAGCTCGCACAATACAACCGAGTGTGTAAATTGGCGTTACAGTGGTTGTTGATTTACTAATACTAACTATTAGAAGCAATTCCTGAGTGTCCTTGAGTTACATTGGTTTCTCCCAAACGGTAGCAGTACCGCTATGTCTCCAAGGACGTTTGGGCAAGATAGAGCTGTATATATGTACATGGACATATATACAGATATATTCGGGCTATTAAACTTGATATTGTTAGTATGTATCAAAACACAGATCTATATATGTCAACTAGCTAAGTTTCCACAGACGTAAATTTGTACGTCTTGGCTTCTTAGCACAATGTTATTATGTTATTTATTGGTGATATTGCACTGTCACACTGGCGGACTCTCTATAATGTTATCTTGATTCTATGCACAACTGTCGCTAGAACGACACATATTACAATAGCTATATGACAACGTAAATATAGCAAGTGGTCAGACATTGTAATCAAGAGTATTACACGCAGATTGACAGGTTGTCGGACCAGTTTACATATATTCCTTTCAATAAACACCCCATAATTAATCATGGTCTTGAAATCGATGTATTATATATATGTGCATGCCATATGGGCATCATCTATGTATGTATATGTAAATTTGTCTCCTTGTTTCTGTTAGATCTCATTGAAACCTATCATCTTGAGACTTGATGAGAGGGGGAGAGAGTAAAGAACAGAAAACTCTGTCCCTTGTGCTCAACTGATTGGGGAAATTGGGACCTTTAGCGGTTGTATGATATGTACATGTATTTAGCCAAGGACTTATTCCTCTTTTCTTCCGAGATTGGGCGAACACCGTAATAGTTAAAAATGAACGCTATCCAGTACTTTTAGTAGGCCAAGTCAATTGTAGCGATATCCCAGTCATTCTGCTAGTCTAGTTTTCTTAAATAAGGCGTGTTTCATGACTGGGACCATCTCGTTCGATATCGAGAGCTTAGCATGTTGCTGGGAAGAATGCTCTTAAAGAAGAATAAGAGAAGAACTGCACTAAATTAAGTGTGCATACTCTGATTTTCAGGGGCGCTTTCTAAAAGGAGAAAAGTGTTCATGGTTGATTAGACTCTGCTACAAGAGAGTGTTTGTGTAGCCCAGCTAGAATACTTCTGTCAAGAGCTGAAGAAGTCATATGAAACAAATTATCTAGACAACGGATTTTACGGCCGAACAGTTTGGAGACATTGTGGGAGTGAGCTAGTAGTTAGTCGTTATCGACCTGCGGCTCCAGAACCACATGGCCGTTCCACGGTGCAGTTTCTCAGTCGTGTTTCCATGGAACGATGTTGAGCGGGTGCGGAAATAGAATACAGTGGTCTAACATGGCCGGCCGTCGCTATCTCTATGCGGACATAGCCTTTGGTAATGTCACTATCTGTCGTGATTGTTTTTGACTAGCGTGTCCGCACAGAGACTTGTACCGCTAAATATCAGCAGTCTAGGCGCAGCGATGATGCAAGCTATCAAAGCTTCTTTTTGTTGAAGAAAGATAAAAGAAAGAAAAAGGAAAGTCTGAAGCTTTGAACTATACGTGACCCTTGTACTAGCTAACCTAAATGTAGTTCTTAATTACTTGCATAACTGATTAACCCTAATCGTAAGCTAGGTTCTAACATCAAAAGAGCTTCATCCTAGCTAATGAGAAAATTTTCAATGACAAAAAATTATGACAAGAGAAGGAGTGGAATAAAGATTCAAGCATTGTTCTTGAACTAGTCTAGTGCGCTTTTACGTCGTTCAAAGAACTTGTTTATGCTTTCCTTGAGCCTAGTGAGTGCTGGCGCTGTTTCGAAGATTTGTTTGCCTAGTAGCTGTCAAAGAACAAAGGCGTGACTTAGACGCATTATACTAGTGAAAAAGCTAAACGTAATTCAAGCGAGTGAATGGTGATGATGATATGCATAACTATGAAATACATACTTTAAGCTTCACTTGGCTGCAGAACGGTAACATCAAGGTAGTATGTACCTGCACATGATGTACATACGTAATCTGTAAGGTTAGTTTGTAGGAAATCTTGCCGAATGTTGCGTAGATAATCGGGTCTGTTGTTGCATATAAGTATGTACATACAGGTACAGATGTAGTTGTAGCTGTAGACACTGATTAAAGAGGGTGGTAGCACTATAATACCGTAGTATTGGCAGCCAAGCCTTGGTGTGTAGGATCGTCAGCAGCCAACAGAGCCTAGGTTGGGAAAAGGGGTGACGAGAACGGAGACAATGAACCGAACCATTATATCAAAAGACCAAGAGTTGTCTTTGCCGATCAACGACTCTGTGGCCCTGATTCAGACCTGGGAAAGCAGCAAAATGAGACCATCTGGATAAGAGGCCTATGGCAGCCATTGAAAATGACCTGACTGGGCTACTTGTGACGGGAGAAAACTCAAAAATGTGCTACGACCCTCTCATCTTCTGGGGGAACAGCCTTTCCTCCATTCTATCACACCACGTAGAATCGGGAGAAGGACTCTTGTAGCCATACATACTGTCTAGTAAGCTGATTTGAGAAGTAGGAGTAGGAGGGCACAATATCTATCACAAGCGATGCATGCTGTCACAAAAAAAAAATTGAATAACGAAAGAAAGAAGGAAGTGCACAAGCTTCCCCGCGGCTTCATTAGAGGCCCTGGAATTGTGTACCGAGCAGAATAGATATGCTCGACTTGTTGACGATGCAATCCATGCACAATTATGCAATAACGCGGTGTTTCCCTGCTATTAATGCGATAGCCAATATTAATCATGAAATTCAGCAAGAGCAACAAGGCTGGCCCCAATATTTGTAGACCACACCTTAATGCCGAATTTATCGATTTTGCTGCCTAGGAACCTAAAATAAGAGACCAAAAGCATTAGTCTTACGTTAGCTGTAGACTGAGGGTGCCTCGGGCACCAGTGTTTGTGGTTTTCCCAGTCAGCAAAAGACCTTTGTGACTAGCTCAAGAGGACCTGTAAAGATGATAGCATATCCTCTGGCTTCTCTGGTTTGATTATTGGTGTTCAACGAGTTTTGCCTGTAGCGCCGCAACCCCGGTCCGTCGTTCAACTAGTGATTTGATTTTGCGAGTGGTTCTGTGGTGCCGGACCAGAAACTGTTGGCTAATGATAACAAGTGCATGGCAAATTCTGCGTGAGCCTGCCTGGAGTTGGCAGGCAACTATTTGTGTATATATGAAGTTTCTAATGTCCATCTGTACAGTGACACATGCTTCTACTGATAGAATCGTAGAATGTAAACACAGCCCCGGTATCGTAATCTGCCTGGCTATGGCAAGTTGCCTGGCTTGTAGTATTGAGTTGGTGTTTTCGGTATTGTCCGTGATTGCCGTATCTAGGTGGTATCGTTACCAGTTGTAGACTCCTTCCTGGTCCTGTAGTTTCTGTGATCTCAGTGTGTTGTAAGTAGCTGCCTTTGCACGCCGGGATGTTCCTGACTGCCTCAATCGGGGTGATTTCCCCTCCCGCCCCAGCTTAGGTTACTTGTACATTGTTTACTTGGTAATTTTCCTTGTACTGAAATCTGAAATTCTTGCTTCGTTCACAATTATCCAAGCATCCAAGAATCCATACAACGGGAACCCTTACAACGGGATCGAATCTAGCTTCGAATTCTCTTCGTTTCCAGCTATCTGTGAAGTCACGGCACCTCAGGTTTTATCGTCCGCTGACTTGAATCTTTGAGCCTTTCTATTCCTCGCTTGTCCCGGGCCCAAGAAATCGTTCGTCTCCATTGCTACTCTACATTTCTTTTCATCTATCTCGAGCTGTCATCAAAGCGCCGAGCCTCGTTCGAAGGTTCGATCAGATCACTCATTACTTTTATTGCCTGGCGCCCCTATTCAGTGACCCAGAAATCATATACGGCTTGGTTTGTCGCATTGCTTGTCTGCCCTGCTGCGATCTTGAGCCTTACACACAGACGTTTGCTTTTTCTTTAACACACTCACTCACTCACTATCCAGCAGTCGCTTTGGTTTCTGGCCTGCTGCGGAATTCTTAATATTACTGTCACAACACCCAGGCCGACTGCCAACGTACTTGCTCGCTCTACTCTATTGGATTAGTTTTATTTCTATTTAATTTTTCCTTGGGTCCCTTTCCTTCCCTTCTTTCGCTAGTCGACGATCAGCTTTTTCCATCATCCCTCGGAGCGGTAATTCAGTCTGCTTCACACTTTCTAGAATATTTTGCACCAAGAAACATGTCTTTGCTCTTTCATTAGCCAATTACATCTCCAACGACACGACTTCTTGCATGGCGAAGTATCCTGCTTATAGACGCCTATAGACCGGATCTATACTCTCACCCGTGTCAACGCCAAGGTCGATTGATTATTTCTTGCAGATTATATGATTAGCACCTATCGCCACTCGCCATACCTTTCTATCTAGGCCACTTACGAGACCCGATCGATGCTGAAACACTGCTGAGAACACCATAAAAGAGACATCTTGCTTTCGCTTCGTATAGCCTCTAGCGTAACCTACTTGTCTCGGTCTGCAGAACAACCCTCACCGTCCTGTTTTGCACCCATTGTCTTATTACGCCAGCTTAGTCCTTTGGATAGACGCGCTGAGGTATGGTTGAGACTGCTCCCTAATGACTTGACATTACGGTAGAACGCCCTGCGAGATTTGACATATTGTAGGTGAACTATCCATTATTATATTTTCCAAGTCATCACTCCTACATCTTCCTTCCCGATTCACAAACCTTCAATACAAAGTATATTGCTTATATATCATATATGATACTACCTATCTATGATCATAGCTTGGCTTAACGTTTTGTTTTTTATTGACTATAAGACGTCAATCCTGAAGCATTTCCTTCGCTCATTCTTGGTTTACTTTTTCGAAAGACCTTGTATAACAGCATGCATTAGAGGGATCATTCATGAACCATATTGTTCGAGACAATCTATCTGCGCTGTTATACGTCTGGTACTAGCTGCATGTAGAAGCAACTAGTTCGTATTAAACCTCCATCTCACTTTTCCTGTTTATTAGTGTCGTTCTCACATCACAATATATTTGCTCCCATTTCGCACATGTTCTCGCCAGTCACTCACTATCAGAGCTTTCTGCATGCTGCATTTACACCCTTTCTAGAGTAGCATCTGGGGCTATAGCCGTCGTCACAAAAATTGGGTCTATCCAACCAAAGCTAATCATTCTCTTTTCCACCCCAGTTTGACATTGCAGCTATCCTCCCTCCCTGCAATTGCAGTGGTACTTTACAAAGGCCCCTTTTACCTCTTTTGGCTGGCCCTGGCTCATTCAACCGCTGCAGCAACGCTCGGGTCTGCGCAGCTCTTCAGTGCCATATTAACCTTAGCGTCTTGTGGCTTGAATCTCTACAATAATAGGTTGCTATTCTCTAAACACCCAACACGAGACGATCACAATCTTGTATACTTGAACTGTAGTCTGATTTTCTGCAGTTGCAATCAGTCTTCACGTCCAAGGTTTCAAACATTACCTGTTCGAAAAACTAATTGAACGACTAAGAAAGACCAATACACATACAAACGCGCCTTCGAACTTGTCACACCAGGGGCACTCAGTGGTCAGACCAGGTGCATTGATCCTGTGAGCTTCAATATATCTTCTCGTTGCTAGCGATACAACCTGAGAAAAGTAACCTGGCTGCCAACTCATTTAGAGGAGCGAACAGGTCTTGCTGTTCGGGAAGGCCTTGTGTTTTTACGAGGTTGATGGGAGCCGTCACCTAATAGAATCCTAACTAAGCTCCTCCGAATTATTTCTTCCTTTTTCTCTTTTCCTCTGGAGAGTCTATCTCGTTGTCGAGATCTCGTTTGCGTGACGAGCTCGACAAATTTCGAATACATATAACACAACATGAACGCTTGGGAGACTGAAGACGAGTACAGTGGCCCAACGATGCCGGCCACACTTCCAACCCCTGCGCATTCCGATGTCCCTTCCAGAAAGAACTCTAGAGCTTCCAGGCGCGCTGCGCGGCGGTCGATAACGCCGCCTGGAAGGAAATCATCGACACCTCCAGTCCCAGATAAATCAAAACGGTCATCGAAAGACATCACTACCGACGAAACCATTAGCATATTAGATCCTCGACGATTTACACCGACACTACACGCGAATCTAGTGTCTGAGATTTTGAATCTGAGACGAGATCAGGAGGAAAAGATCAAGCTGATAGAGCAGCTTGAGACCGCTCTCCACGTCTCTCGACAAGAACAGGAGCGTCTCGAACACACCGTCGCCAGTCACTCCAGAGATGCTAGATCCCTTAAAAGGCAATTATCTATTCTGGAGGGCGGCACTTCCTCTGCCATTGGTGATCTATCTAAAGAACGTGACGAAGCCGTTGAATCTATAACCGACGCTAAGAAGCGTCTAGAAATTGCTCAGCGTAAGGTCAGAGTTCAAGAAGAGGATTCTCTGCGTGTCCATGAACAGTGGGCTAGAGAAAAAGACGAATGGGACGAAGAGAAGCGCAAGTATGAGCGCAAGGTTCACGTCGCCGAAACTCGCCTGAAAACACTACTGGAAGAAGTTTCTGCTTACCAGGCACAGCACCAGAATGGTGCACAAGCTACGGATTCAGATACTGATGACATCACCGATCACGATGGTGATGCTGCTAGCATCAGAAGTCGCCGGACAATGAGCGTTAGCAATAGCATCAGATTCTCCGTCATCTCAAACAGCCGTGGACTTAACTCATTGGCTGATGAGCTTAACTTTGGCGACGATGACTCCGACGACTGGCAAGCCGACTACGATGATCGCCGCGAAAGCATGGCGTCCATTAATCCATATCGCCACACTCGTACCTTTAGCAAGGACAGCACGCTTTCGATTGCTAAGCGTCACATGCGTACTCAGAGCATTCAGAGTATCGAAAGTATCAAGAGCATGAAACAGCGCCCCGGTAGTGCCACTAGAGGCTCACTTTTGCAGCCCAACACTGTTTTTGAGGCCTCTGAAGATGACATTAGTGTCTCTGGCACTGTCACTGCCGGTGATGATGAATCGCATCTGGGTGACGAGACCGTCGCTGATATTACAGTTCTCGAGCGCCCTGTCACTCCGCCTTTAATACCACAGGTTTACTATGTTGACAGTGGTATTCAGTTTTCACCGCCTTCTTCTCCTAAGCTCGAGACGGTAATGTGTGACACCGTGACTTTAGCTTCTGTTGCCGTCAAGGCCAAGATGTCCCGAGTTAGCGTAGAGGTTTTACCTTTGATAGCTTCTGAGATCGAGGCTAACCAACGACGTAAGAGAGTTCATGTTGGTCGTCCCTTGACAATTGAGCCTGTGTTCCGCGCTATGGTTTCTTCTAGCTCACAGACAGTGGAGCCTCTTACACCGCCAAAGACGCCCAGAACACCAAAGATGACATTCCAGGTTGTTAATATTCCACCTACACCAATTGCCAGGGCACCCAAGGTACAGACACTACCTATGACCTCGTCCTGTACTCAGACAGATCCTTTGCCTGAGCCCGAACCCATATTTGTGGAAGTTCTTGTTGAGCCAAAGCCAGTTGTACCTTTGGTCATTCCCAGCATTAGTATTGTGCCACCCACTAGCAGGCCATCGTCGCCTCATGAGCCACGCCTACCTCAGTACTTTAAGGATTTTGGCTGCCAGGTCAGGATGCCTCCCGCCTCGATGGTATCTTGCAGTGTGCAGACTGAGCCAATTCGCATTGATAAGCGTTTAGCCCAGCTCCCTCCTCATCTTCAACCTTCTGCTATCAGATCTCGGCCTGTTTCGCCCGAGGATGATGACACTCGCCACTTCAGTCCTGATCCTGGCTATGTTCCACCGAGAAATCCTCGGAGACTCACCAATCAACGTAGTATCACTGATATTTCATCATCACCTCCAGCCATTTTACTACCCAGTGAGATGCCTATCGATGCTTACCCTGGAAACAATGATGATGGCCCGCTTTCGAGTGAAAAAGCGCCCATGCGTCGTCCTCACCGTATTAGCAGCTTATTTGCCGGCTTTGACGGCGTTAGTTCTGATGAAGGCGAGGAGTATCTCGATGCTGATAGTGATAATGAGTTCCGTACTGTACTTTCGGCACCAACTAAGCCAAGATCTGGTATGGTACGCTCTGGAAAGCGTGGATCGGTCACAAATTTTGGAACTTCCCCTGAGGAGCTGAAACGCAACTCGAGCAGAAGCTCTGGAATTACCGATCTATACCCTACTTATACCTTGACTGAACATGTTGAGGTGAACGGCCCTGTGCGCCGTGCATCTGTGCGTGGCAGGGCAGGCGTTAAGTCAGCTGGTATGCGCAAGGCCGCCATCATTCAAAGCGGCATCGTGACACACTCTACCCGTCCTCGCAGCCCTAGCTTGCCAGACGGCCGGGATCCCCCCTTCCCGATACCCACACGGGCAAGTTCTCGGCGCCCTCCTGCTTCAGCTAGTGCTCCTAGTGATGGCCATCGCAGCCCTACTAGACGTGGAAGCGGTCGTAGTCACTACCGTGCTAACAGCATTCGGAAAGTGCGCTCTGCGGCTGCTCTTCCTCGCGGGGGCCGCGGTCGCCGTGGAAGCCGCTCACCACCCCCGCTATCGATGTCGACTATGGATCCTCCTACTAGTCCATCGTTGCCTCCTCTTCTCAACAGCGATCTAGCATCGCCACGTGTTGGTAACTTCCGCAATAGCAGCCAGTACCGCAGCCACAGATCGCAGTTGTCGTCCACCACGGCTAACACGGCACTTACAGCCAACACAGCGCACACGGGCTTCACCGACGCCCAATCTACCGCCTCGCAAAGTAATGTAGTCGTCGACGCTATTGCCCAGACCATGGTCGGAGAGTGGATGTTTAAGTACGTTCGGAGACGCAAGTCTTTTGGTGTTCCTGAGACTGGTAACAGAGAAGAACCTAGCAATGATCGCCACAAGAGATGGGTTTGGTTGGCGCCCTACGAGCGCGCCATCCTCTGGAGCAACAAGCAGCCGAGCTCCAACACTATTCTTACTGGCGGCAAGGCTGGCCGTAAGCTCTCTATTCAGTCGGTTTTGGATGTTAAGGACGACAACCCGGCACCCAAGGGAGTTTCGCAGCTGTTTAACAGATCGATTTTAATCTTGACACCACAGCGTGCGCTGAAATTTACGGCCACTAATTCGGAGCGTCATTACCTCTGGCTTACTGCCCTGTCCTTCTTAGCCCACTCACCTCAATCTGTACCGGAGAATCTGGCACCGCCTAAGCAAGATCCAATCGCTTTCGAGATACCTCCCCCTAAAAGCAAGCGCGGTGGTATCAGAGACTCGATTCGGTTAACAAAAAGCCGTCACGGGCTGAATCAGCAAAACAACAAGGCGGCGATTCCACCTAGCATCCCTAGTATACCTGATGTCCCACCAAGTCTTCACTCGGCTCAGCTGAATTTGAGCGACTCGATAAGCTTCCGTCCTCGTGACTCGTTCAGCACGCAGCCCAGTAATGTTAGCCAGCATACACGTGAGCAGTCTCGTGACGCTGCTGAACCTCCATTCATTCCTCGGTTCAGCGAGCGCGCTGGCCAACAGCCTCTTCATAGTCGCAAGCGCAGCAATACAGGAGGTCACGTTCCGCCGCCGCTGTCCTTCCGAGGCTTCTCAGGACCTGCTGGTAGCTCGTTCCACATGCCGACTGGAAGTGTGGCTGGAGCTAGTATTGGCACAGCTGGTTCTTCTGATATTTATCAACAGTCGTCCGGTGGAAACACATGGGCTGGCTCGCAACGTACTTCAGAGGCATCCTCAAGGCCGCCAAACAACTTCTTCGATGCCATTGGCACGGTACGCATGGAAGCTTTCATTTCACCGTTAGCACATAACCAGTTTGATGACGACCCGGATGAGCATGACGAGTTCCGCATTGCTGCACGTCGGCGTAGTAAGGAGCTGCGTCGTCGCCAAAGCCGTAGCAGACATCGTGATAGCTATACCTCTCGCTGGTCGGGAAGTCGCACGGGTGGTGAGGACGACTTCTTTATCCGGGACGATCCTTTCAAGGGCTTCTAGATAGATTCAGAAGTGTCCCTTATGCTGATTTTTCTCTTTCTCTTATGCCATGACGGCCTTGGCCCTCTTTGTACAACTTCTCATTTATTTTGTTTATCATCTTTTTGCCTCTGATTCTTGTCTTATATTTATGAAGGGTCAACAAAGTCCTTTCTTTTTTTCCTCGCTATTTGCTACTGATAGCCACATTCCGACTATTTTACTTTCATTGTGAACACCATACACATATCTCCTTTATCCTTCTTCCCTCTTTGTCTCCGTTCTTCCTTTTCTTGTGTCATATCTGAACCATATATCTATCCTTACTTTAAGCGTCTCGAAGTACCGCAACTATACCATTTTTGTATTCCGGAGAAAAAAAGTATTCAGTCTCTCTCTATCTTTGTTTTTTATCTCTCTTTTGTCCACACAGTCCGTATTCAAAGCGGTTCTGTTCATATAACACTCTCTAACACTCGTCTACTTATTCTCTCTCTTCTTTCTTCCTTCAACTTGGGACTCTCCTCATCTTGTCTTGAATAATCTTTTTACAATTATTCTCTTTTATGTTTTGCGTTTTGATTTTATACCTTTGTCCTTTTCTTTCTCTTACTTTCTCTCTAGCTCAAGGTCTTTTATTGTAGAATATGAAAGGGATAGCTTGGAGTTTTGCTGGTGGCCATTTTTGTTGTTATATTTTGCAGAGCGGTGATTGCTCGTATTTTCTGTATTTAAACATTAAGATATCTCTTTTAGCTAGTCCGTGATATAAAGCGGACAGTATCTTCGTACCATCTCTTATTTTTTTCCTCTATTCAACATATGTGCTGTATCTATCAACTCAAACTAAACAAGATAAAGACGATGATGGCTCGAAACGGCCTACTTCGTCTAACTAGTAAATGCTAAGTTCTTCCTTGACATGCAATCCTTTATATTTACCAATTCACCAGTGAATTTCATTATACAAAGCCAGCGCAATGGCTCTTGGTTCATAGAGTGCTCAATACTCTGATTATAATTAGAAATCGTCAAAATCATAGTAGGCACTAGTTTTGGTGCTATTAGGTAGTTGCCCCTCTACTGGGAAATGCTTGCTTAGATAAGCCGCATTAGGAGCTACAAAACGAAGCACAACAATGTCAAGCTTCTAACAACCCCGCCAAAATCAAACGGATGATATACATATAAGATCTTCATGCTTATCACTTTATTTATCTCGACGACAGAACATTGGTTTATTGCTGTACAAATATCTCGACTCTAACATCAATCTTATAACCGTATCCCAATCCCCTATACACGTATACATTTTCTAGACAACCATTAGCCGCCATTGTTGTCATGGATGTCGCCTCACCCTCTGCAGCACCTCAGACACTTGAGGAGATACAAGCCCGTCATCGGCGTGAAAAGAAAGACCTTCAGGGTCGCATCACAGGCAAGAAGAAGAACGCGACCAAGAAAACCCGTAAGGGTATCAATGACGAATGTGCCGCCATGGAGCGCGATCTAGCCGAGAAGCAACAAGCCGAACTAGATGCCCTACTGGGAACGACCCCAACACCAGCCGCCGAGTCCTCAAGAAGCGAAGACGAAGAGCCACGAAAGAAGCTAGCTGCACTATCACTAGCCGCGAAAGAATCTTCGATGGAGAGCACGTCGGATCATCAGGGTCCCAAAAAGAAGCGGAATCGACAGAAAGAACGCTTGGCGCGTCGTGCGGCTGAAAAGGAGGCTTTGGCAGATGAGGCGGCCGACGAGGCAGTAAATATGACGGATCATCGAGCCCTCGAACGCGAGGCACTTGCGCCGAAGCTAAAAGCACATTCACTTATCGAATTCGACATACCAGCCGACGGCCACTGTCTCTTCAACGCGATAGCCGACCAACTCACCCTACGTGAGATAATCTTACCGAAATCTTCTGCCTCGTTACTTGTGGGGTCCACAGCTACGACAAAGCCAACGTATACGGTGTTGCGGAAGATAGCAGCGGAATATGTCCGCACACATGCGGATACTTTTGCGCCGTTCCTGGAAGATGATGTCGAGACGTATACACAGCGTATACAGAACACGGCGGAATGGGGTGGACAAGTCGAGTTGCAGGCACTGGCGGAGGCGTATAATGTAGAGATTGTCGTAATACAGAAGAGTGGTGAGCAAGTTATAATGCCGACAGAAGAATCAGCAGATGGGGGTAGAAAGAAGATATATGTGGCGTATCATCTTCATGGATTTGGACTAGGTGAACACTATAATTCACTACGTAGTATGGAGTAGATGTTGAATCGATATATTGCAACGGTTTTTGTAGAGCAGCACACTCCAGACTAGAGCTTAGGCTCCAGCTATCATATACTCCATGAGGCCTCACTGAGACCAGATAGACACATTGTCCGTGATAGACCCGTCCTCTGCATATCCCACTTTATGAGTCTTTTCCGGTTTGAAGTACGCCACTCTCCTGAGCCCACCACGAGTCTCTTGATCCTGTGCTTGGTCAGGTTCGCCAGACAGATATCCGATACCTTCTCCGGCGTCATCATACACCACTCCGACGCCAGGACGGCCTAGCAAGTACTGATACGCACTAGATTGCAGTCCATGAGGTGGACCGCCCAGAGCGGGAGACTTGCCGATGGGGAATTCGAGACATATTAAAGACCCAGTATCCACGAGGAGAGTGGACATCCGGGCAGCCCATCTAGGACGCATAGCCACAGTCAGGGCACAGAGGAACTGAAGGAAGAGTCATGTCATGTCAGTGTCATTACCCCAGACTATATATATTGATATTATATGGATGTATGTATTGTATCGTATAATACTTATAGTATAGTCATACACGACATCGAACAGTCCACCCAGACGCTCGGCTAAATCCGCAGCAAAGAAGTCTGCCGTGACCCAAGTGATATTTCCACGTGCCACGACGCCCGGCTTTAGTTTATACTCCTCAGCATCCGAATCACTCTGCTCTTCTTCGAACTTTACAGCCTGAGCCAAAGCCGTCGTGCTAGTATCTAAACCAATAGTATCGAAGCCATGACTAGCGAGTAAAAGAACGTCGTAGCCCCGTCCACAGCCAGGAACTAGAGCACGGCGACGAATAGTAGTGTTGTTGTTGGATACGGATAAGGAAGAAGTGGCTGTGAGCTTGTTTAGGGCTTCGGATAATGCCGGTGATGGGCCTGATCGGTCCCATGGTGTGCTCTGTTCTTGCCATAGACGTTCCCAGCGTTCGCCGTGTTCGCTAAAGGCGAGATCGGTGAAGTGCTTGGATACGGGAACGGACATGGCGTCTTGGTAGGCCTGGTTTTTTTGTATCTATTTTAGTTTGAAGACGGAAAAAGAAGGAGAAAATAAAAACCGAGAGTTTATTCTTTTCTATATCAATCAATGCTTTGTAATATACAATTGTTATACCAATGTTCTTCGTTATTAACGTCTCTTGCTATCATAAGCTACTAGAGAGAAGGCAAGGCCCACTTATTTTTTAAGTTCCTTATTTCCTAGGATATCAGACAGAAATTCCGATATCAGATGACGATGGCCTTCGAAAACAATGTTACATTGGAAGATAATATAGTTTATTCAAAATGTAAGCATATGCCTATGTAAAACCTTGATTCTCATGTCAACTTTGTCATCCAGGCGCAAGAAAATAGGCATAGAAATTAGTAGAGTATGATACGCTTCCTCACTGATAATTTGCATGAGAAGTCAAGATTCTGACTCTTTCACTATAGACACGTCAAGATATGTTAAAGCACATACAGACACATAGATAGAACACCTCATGATTATAAAAGTATCTCATCCTTCTTCTGATTCAACGTTAGAGTTCATGATATCAATGTATGTATTTCCTTCTTCTTTTCCTTTTTGATCCTTGAGTCGATTGGCTACTATCCTTCTCATTCACAGTCCAACTTCATTCTTCGTCTTTGCGTGTCTAGAAACAAAATAGAATGTATTAATAAAAGAGAGAGAAAATCAATAAAGCTTAATATGAAATCGTGAAGTCGTTTGAATATAATTTTTTTCCAGTATAAACCACGACAAGAAAAAGAAAGGTGAGGGTAAAGAGCATGGGAAGAATTGAAAGTCGTTGAAAAAAAAGAAAAGAAAAAAGCCTCGTTAAAGTTTTATATTCGACTACTCTCATTATTTATCTTCACTATCGATGAAAAAAAAATTAAGTAACTCGAATATTTCTTTCCAATGTCTTCATTTTTTTCATCAACATTAGAAAAAATAGCAAAAAGAAAATGTAAAGGGAAACACCACTTTGAAATACATCATGAAAACGGAGAAATATTTTTTTAAAGAAAAGAAGAACGATGGTAGACAATGTACGACAAAAAAGTGTGCAAGATGTAAACGATGAAAAAAAGAACCTCAGGTATGATAATAATAAAGAGACAATCATTAACGCCGCTCTTTCGAAAAGAAAAACAGAGAAATAGAAAACCAAATGGCAAAATGAAACTTTCAAAGAAAAAAAAAACTAGAAGACAACATTACCAGACAATTCGATACCATACCAGAGAAGAAGAAGAAAACACCGCAATAGCAAAAAAGCAGACGAGACAAACACTTGGAAGAGTAGAAGATACCAAAAAAGTAAAAAAGAACATGATCTAGATAACTAGAACAAGATAGAAGAAAAAAGAAGGATAATGATGCTATGTAAATAAAAGAAAGAGAAAAAAATGGGAGTTGTTGTAGTAAGAGTGTAAGTAATAGTAATAGTAATGGCTGTAGACTTTAAAAAAAAAAAAAGCAAAAAAAAAGCAAGAGTGTATGACATGAATATCTTTCCTCGTCCTTCATCTTCTTCGTCCTCGTTTCCTGATTCTTCTCTCAACCACAGCATACCATCTTGGCAAACTTCTGCAATCCAGTAGGCGGATTCTCGGCTGGTCTCTGCTGGGCATCCTGTCCATCCTCCTGGGTCATTGGTGTCGGTTGCTGTTGACCAGTCAACGACATGCGTTGTTGAGCTTGCGGCAAGTTCTGCGCGCTATTCTGGAACTGGGCCTGTGTAGACGCCGTGGGAGTGGCCAGATCCCGCATCCCCCCTGCTCCCGAGTTCCTCGTCGCGTTGATGGCGCCGGGGCCGTTTTGCCGATCGCGTTTGTTGGACATCTGCTTGATCGGAGATGGAGTGGGGGGCTGCGCGGCGTTTAAACGCGCTACTGTTAGGTTGTTGGCGTGCTGAGCAGCTGCATGTGATTGTCTGTGCTGGTTGTGGTCCGGGGCTGGCCGGCTGTGGTAGCCGTGTTGCTTGGCGGTCGCATCCCACACCTTTCCCTGCTGGTTTCCCTGCAGCATCCAGTCGTATACGTCATCTTCAGGCTCGTTGCGGTCCTTAAGCACCTTGGTGAACAGGTCGCGCATGTGGTCGTAGTCGGGTTGCTCCTCGAAACCAAGGTTACGGACGTAGGTCAGGTACTGGTTGAACTCGTCGGGGAAGCCGTCGCAAAGCTCTTTGATGGCAGTGGTCTGCTTCTTCTCGCCAATTTTCTCGTACTTCTGCTTGTTGGTCGCAGCCTTCAGACCTTGCCACGGTAGACCGCCGCGCAGGAAGTACATGAAAACATGGCCCAGTGCTTCCAGATCGTCACGGCGGGATTGTTCGCGGCCCAAGTGCGTGTTGATCGACATGTAACGAGCAGTTCCGGACAGCGATTTGCGCTCGCGATACGGAATGTGCTGCTTTGTCTTTGGGTCACGGTACTGCTTAGCCATACCGAAATCAACAACGTGGATGGTGTTGGCGGCCTTGGTGCCAGGACGGCCAATCAGGAAATTGTCGGGCTTTATATCACGGTAGATCAGGTTCTTCTCATGGATAGTCTGGACACGAGACAGCATTTGTTTGGCAACCATCACAGTAGTCTTGATGCTGAACCTTCGGCCACAGTGATCGAAAAGGTCTTCTAGCGAGGGGCCGAGCAAATCGATAACCAGTATGTTGTGAAGGCCTTCTTGGCCGAAGTAGTAAACATTAGGGATACCCTCTAAGAAGAAGAAAGAAAAAAAAGTTGCATGTTAGAATGACAGTTGACTACTATTCGGTTTAGTTTGATTTTTGTGTATACGTACTGCAACCAACCATGATCTTGTAGGTACGGTACTCATCGCGAAGTTGAGGAGCATCACTCTTGCGGGGTTCCTGAGAGAAGAGAGTAAATTAGTTTGAATTACAGTTAACTCAAAATTAAAAGCTGTCAAGACTACATACAAACTTTATGGCGACTTGTTGGTTGTTGAGGAGGTTCGTTCCCTCGAAAATAACGCCGAAAGAACCCTCACCAATCTTCTTACCCACGCGGTAGTGGACGCCCACCACGTTGGATGATGAGGACGACATGGTGGCTAGGTATTATTAAGAGACTTGCGCAGAAAGCAAATCGAGAATTTCTGTAGAAAAAGGAAGGCAAAATATAGAAATATAGTCGTAGTGGAAACTGCAGTTAAGCAGTTTGAAATGTCGGGATATTCTCGACGGTATTTTCAAGGCAATATCGAAGATACGGACTGAGCAATGCTACTTTGGTCGGACTGGTTTATGGTCCGACAAATGATGTGGAAGATGTAATAAGATGCCGTTTTGAAGAAAATGAACAAAAAATGCCGTCTGCAAGAATGTGAAGATTGTTAGTGTGAATGTCAACCAGGCACGATAAAGACAGTGATGGATGATTTGATGATGAAACGACAACAATGACAATGACAGCAAGGCAGTCTGTTGCGTAGATTATGAATACGACAGCTATTTTGCTAGTCGCATTCCCGGTTAAGTGCAAAGGGAGGCAAGCGAAGGTTGTCCGGGCATTGTCCTCAAGGGATAAGACGAGACGGACGATAAATGAACGCTGACGATAGATATGTGTAGAGGAAAAGGGAAGAAGGAAAGAAAAAGAAGACGAGACCAGCAAGAACAAGGCCGAGTCGGTAACTGGGAAGGTCAGGTCAGGCAAAGCAAAGGCAAGGAAGAGCACTGGCAGGAGAAGAAAGAATAGGCCCTTGTGCATGAAATAGAGCAGTAAACAGCAGCAATCGCTTGATTGCGTTAGGGGCGTGCGCGACATTAACAGGCATGGGCCTGCGACTTCTGATTGGCTAGACCAGGGTATATCAGGGGTCGGACGGTCGATGTCGATGCTGGCTGGCTGGCTGGATAGCTAGCAGTAGAAGATGACGGACTGTCTATCTTTCCATCTTCCATATTTGGGGTGGCTGCTGTACTGACATGCAGCCCAACAAACATGAAGGCTTTCTTGTGCCGAATTTGACGGTCTTGATGGTGTTGTAGAATCAGATATGTTGAGTGTAGAAATGGGCATGTATACAAGAGGAGCTAGAAGTTATCTGTCTGGTCGGCCGAGGCTACGCAGCACAATGCACGGAAGCCCAAGCGGCATTGAAGCGGACGGAGGCGACAGCCTAGGTGCAGACAACAGACCCCCTCTAGAACATCTTGCTGAGGCCAAGCCAAGCTAGGGTGGGAGTAGAGTGACGGTGGACGAGTATAGAGGCGATATGGATGTCGGTCGACTGGAAACGTACCAATGGAAAGAAAAAGAGAGAAAGCGAGTTCGATGCCGATAGTCGGTCTGGGTCTTTCAATACACGTCTTTTTTTTTGGTTTTCGTGATAATCGTAGCTGTCTATTTTCCGGAGTAAAGGTTCTCTAAACTGGCAAGTTGTCACGAATAATAAAAAGATCTAGGTCGTTGGTTGCAATTAGGAAAGTAAGCGGAGTGTCTAGAATATAGCCTCGTGTTTCTATGCAATGATTCAATCGATCTCGATAAGAGTTTCTCTTTTTAGCGTCGATATTCGGGGCAAAATTGCGAGAGGAAGAAAAGCGACGTGTAAAATTATAAGCAAGTAGGCGCCAATTAACGAAGGAAGGAAATGAGGCAGAGAGAAGGAATACAAAAACAAGAAGAAAAAAAATTGACGACGAAAGCCTTTTTTTTCGCTCTCTGCTTCTCGAGTTAACGATGATGCTTGAAATATCACTCGCAACACGCGATTTTGTCAAAAGGTGACGAAAAGGTAAGAAGAAAAAAAAACAGGACAAAAAAAAAAAAAAAAAAAAAAAAAAAAAAAAAAAAAAGAAGAAGAAAAGAGAAGAAAAAAAAAAGAAGGGGGGTGTACAACAACAAAAGGGTCATCAACAGGTGAGAAAGGAAAGGATAGAAAGAGGAGGCTCAAATAAAAACAACTCACTATAGCCCACTAAGAATACAGCATGTTTCAGCGCTAATATCGCCACTAAACCTAGCTCTACTACATAATACAAGAGGTGCTGCTCTAAACGCCTAGTATAAGACTTGTCTCTTAAACGACATTTTTTCCTTTCTTTTTTTCGGTCTTTTTTTTTAAGCATTTTCCCGGCTGTTCTTAGGGGCCTAGCCAGGCAAAAAGCAAGGAATCTACAAGCTCCGGGAAATTGCGCGCCTTCTGCACACTGTTTTATACATCACTATTTAATAGTATCTTAACAGTGTCAATGTAATCATCTGCGCACGCTTTTTTCTTCAGCCAGGGGTTTGAAGCCTGCGCTGCTATTGCTGCTACTTTGAGTTGAGCAGAGAATATTCCACTAAAGGGGGGGCTGGGCTTCTGTTAGTTTGTGTTTTAGCTCATCTACACTAGTAATTATCCTGTATTTTCGTGAACTAGACTCGAAATTAATCTCCCTGCGATGACTTGATCGATTCAAAGCCCTGATTTAAAGACTTTGATAGCTTCACTAATAACAAGATAAATCTAGAAAGAAAAAAAAACAAAGACGCTCTTATAGGCCTTTGCATCGTATTGATCACATATACAAAATATATCCGGCACAGCCTCGCTTCTTTCTCGCACTATGGGTTCCAACGGCCGACAATATGTCACTCCAGTTCAGCAGCGCCTACATGATCGACCTATCGACCTAATCGGCTGCAATCTGGTGGTACTGACATTGGCATAGTCAATCCATAACTCATTCCTGTCTTGTCTTATCCTATCCCATACCATCCCCCCATACACCTCAGCCCGCAGGCAGGCCCAATGAACCATAAAACGTATCACTACTACTGCGAGCTCACGCATATACAGAATAGTATATCTCTGTGTACAGCATAGTAGCATGTCCTTATACAGCCTCTGCTTACCTGTTTGGTGTTCACTCAAGCAGCAGTAGTTCTTCCAAGTCAAAGCCTCCTTCTCTGCAAGATCGCTATATCTGCCGTCGTACCTGTATACTTTCAGGCCTCTCGGTGGTCTATCCACCTGTAATCGCAATAATGCGCTAAACATAGCCCAATAGTACAGCCGTGATTATCTTTATCTTGACTCTACAACTATGTACATATCATCCACTGAGAAAACAAGAACAATAGAGGTAAGCAAGAAAACAAAGGCTTCTCAGGCCTTTTTCGTCGCATTGCCCAAAATAAATGACACCCTATATCTCACGGCTAATAAGGCCTGTTCTCGTCCACTTGGATCATCCCCGGCGATTGATGCGCCCTCTTGGCCGGACAAGAACGTAACTGGTCAATTTTGTGCACTTTTGCCTTTTTGTCTTTTGCCGTTCGTTTTCTTTTTGTTGTTCCATCTTTCTGATACAACTTTGATATAAAATATGCAAGTGCTGGCGTCTCGCCCACCAATGGCGCATAGTAGGCCGCGGCTAATGTCAACAAGCGGGTCGGTCTAAATGGCTTATTGCAAATGATTATCATACTCTTTAGAGATCATACATATATACATACTAGACACCAAACATTGTATCTGCATACTTATATTTACACACAATGCACAAAACGACGTCTTTCCTCATTGTCTCAGCTCGCAGGCTTCTTGGATCGTTTGCTGATTATGGTTGCCCCCTTCGTCTAAAAGATCGAGGCTAGCTAATTCGTCCCGTAACCCTATCCATACCCTAGTTTTCACACCATATATATACAATACTCACCGAATCGTGTGCTATTTTACTATTTTCCACTATTTATCACATCGGCTTCCTATGAAATGATGCCACTTTCTCTCCCAAACTTACATATCCTCCTACGGGAAGAGATAATAGCCCCGTTCCTTTCTTCCTTTCAAAATTGTCGTCTAAGAGAAACTAATGGTCTTGTTTCTGGGGCTACTAGCAGGCTAACTTACTGCATAGAAGAACGTCAACCTCCTCCTTCTCCTAAGTTGTTCGGCTCTAACTTTCTTTAACTCGCTTTTTCCCACTACTAATTTGTTCTTCTCCAATCCAAGACCGATCTACCACTTTCCTCTTCTAATCCTGTAGTATAGAAAAGACGTGCATTAGAATCCGACTTCCCCTCTCTTTATCTCGCCCAGCCGCTCTTATTTCAACCCCGTGCATAAATTTGATGCTATGTTGCCGACCCGTCGCTACTAACTGTTGTTTAAGACGTGAATCGTAGCAAGATCTTCTCTGCCATAAAATTTGAGTACTTTTTTTTATGTAATTTTCTTTTTGTTTTCTTTATTGCTCGCTTCTTGAATTTATATTCATTAGCCTTCAAGTTTATGGGTATACGAAGCACTAATTTAGCTGTGAAAAAAAAAGGGCCTAGACCTTATCGGGCGATAAAATAGAATGTTACCGACGTAAGAATTAGAAAATCAAGAAAAGAAAAAGAAGACCTGGGCTTAGCGAATGAATCGGCCACACCTAGCTCTTAGTTATCTTTAGCTGGTGAATAATTAGCCTCTCTCTCACTTATTTTTACCTTCATATTTTGTTCTTATAACTAAGTCAAGAAAGGATGTGGCGGGATCCGAATTGAATAGGACTTTGTTCGACCTTTTTACATGCTCCCTTTTTTCTCTCCTACGCTTTATTTATCAATCTTCACATATAGAAATAAGAGACAGATAACAAATCATTAAACAAAAAGTAGGCTTTTCAATTCATTTGGCTCAAACTTCAATCACACCCACCCAATTTCTTCTTTTAGACTTGCTGCACAGAAGCTGCAGGAACAAATTTTATATCGGCGACGTCTCAAGATTTTGTCGATACATAAAGAGATCAACGGCCGCCGGTTAAAATAATCATGAGTGCTTGGTTAAAAGTAGATTCTGATGCAATGTCAAAGTTCATCAATGTGTAAATATATCATCCCGGTGGTCATCAATTAATGCTTAACAAACCAGTGTTGAGGAAAAAAAGTGCATACAGATAAAATCTTACTCAAACACGGCTTGGGCCCATTGAATATAGGGTTATGAAGAGGGTTAGATTCCCCTTAACCTTAGGGGCTTGTCCCTGTTTGGCCTTCCAGAATGTTACCAGAGAGACAAACCAAACTAAGCTACCATTTTTACTTGGTTGATGTTTCTTTTCTTTTCCCTATTTTTCTGGGTCTGCTTAGACTTTAATACTACCTAGATATTCAACGGGCTTCTATTTCCACTTCTTCCCGAAGCAATCAAATATTTCCTCATATCATGTTTATCTTCTAAAATTGCCTCTTTTTTTTTCTTCCTTTTTTTTTTCTTTCCCCCTTGCCTGTTGTGTGTCACGTAATTATAGTTGAAGTTATATCACCATCTTGAAGCATAAAATTTTTGTCTGAGGTTTGAGAGGGAGGGAGGGAAGAACAAGCTTTCAAGGTTAATTTTACAACCTTTATGAATACACGTAGCTATAGAACTAGAATAAATCAGAGTTGTCGCTTTGATCGCTCGTACGAACATATAGGCGTATCTTTCTTGGTTGGTTATTTGTTTTCTTTCCCGGGGATAAATGCCTGAAGATACGAAGTTTTGTTCTAAGGCACACATATCTACTACATACATGTACGTACATCAACCCTTAACTCTGCTACCAAAGGTACGATGAAGTCATTGGTTTATCCATTCAAACACAGATACGTTCTCCCACGAATAAACAAAAATAGCTATAGGAAGAAAAGAAAAAAGCATTGGAATACCGAAAATCAGAAAAGTCTGTGAACCAGAGATCAATATAGATAGTTCACTCGAAGGCCTGGCTAGCTTAACCTTAACAAACTGCCAGATTTATATCTTACAAACTAGCGGTGGCTGAGCCGAGCATAAATCTTGACAGTCAGCTTTTTGTTTTCCTTCGGCTTTTTTTTTTCATGTGCTATCCCGGAGTCAGGCCTGGCAGATCAGTAGCAATGCGGTGATATTCTGGACCACGGATGCCAATACTTCGTTTTTTGATCTCCCCAATATTGAACCATACATGCTGATGTTGTTGATATAATGTTTGATATATTTCGTGCTTATAGGAGGATAATACAGATAAATAAGGTATATTAACAAATATAAAGCATACAGAGGAACTGCTCGACTATGTTAAACGACGCTCGACTTGCTTACCTTCGATCCGTTGCCTAGATATCGCTGGAAGAATTGGACAAGAGGAACGAGCGTTTCTCGTTCTTGTGCAACTATAGACATTTCCTTTCCTGCTAGCATTGCAACGGTATATCGTCAGATGATGCCTGACAAGCAAGCCGCTGCCAATTTTTTGTTTTTCCTTTTCAGATCAGGGTTCCTTGACCGCCTTTCCTATACGTAGCCGACACCACTAGCAAGAGGGCAAAGACAGGAACAGATCACAGTGTTAGTCAACGTACAGAAAATCCAAAAGAAGCCCATCTTGTAGACGATCGACAAGGTACCTTCATTCATATACTGAAGGAGAGAAAGGATATAAAGGAACAGAACAGGAAAGTTGACATACCTCTCCACAGCTGATCGGCGCATACTTTGCCGGTTCGTTCTGGGACACACAAGTTGGCACCACGTCGCACTTTTCATCGAAGTTGAAGCCGAAGAATAGTGGCATCGACAGACGATCCGTGTCAGCATAGTTGTAGACACGATGTACCGTCGACTGAAACCGGTCATTGGAGAGCCGTGCTAGAAAATCGCCAATGTTGATGACGAAGGTGTCGGCAATGGGAGGTACTTTAAGCCACTGACCCGTATGGTCTAGTACCTGGAGTCCACCAACCATGTCTTGCCATAGGATTGTGAGTGTTTGGATGTCTGTATGAGAGCCGATACCCACGTCGACATGTTCACCAGAAGCCGCCGTGTTTGCCGGATAGAAGTTGAAGACTTGGTCACTGTAACCCCGTATAGTTAGTATTGCGCGGTTTGATGTTGGTAGTGAGAGGGGGCAAAGACTACGGGACTTACCTCCCAGGATACGTCATGAGATGGTCAAAGTAATGCTCGTCCACACCGAGGGCTAGAGCGACGATGCCCATCAAGTCTCTCGCCAACGTCAAGCAAGCCGACCAATACGCCAGAACATCCGCCTTGAACCCAGGCAACAACTCCTCCAAATCCCACACAAAGTCTTCTGCCATCAACCCTTCTCGCACACCATCTGGAACACCATCCAGAATCTCACGTTCAGTCAACCCGACAAACCTCGAATCGTGGCGCGGATCGTAGCGAAACATGAACCCTTCCTTACGATCCCGCGTCTCCGACGGCGATATCTGCCCCGAGCTCAAGCGTGCCCAACCATTAAAGAAGCGCGATTTAGCACGCGCCACTCGCGCCTTATCAGCCTCTGGCAGAGCAAAGAGTTGCCGTGCTTGTATCTCGGCTTGGGAAATCACGGCCAGAGGGATACCGTGGTCCCGGATGTAGAAAAATCCACTGGTTGTGGCGGCTTGCCGGAGTTGAGAGGCGAGTTCTTGCCGGGCTGTGGCGTCGCCGTGTAGAGATCGGAGGGAGAGTACGGGCACTTCGGCCGCTGAGCAGTTACGTGGTGGCGTACGTAAGACTGTCCGGAACTGCGGTCCTTCGCCGGTGGCAAGTTCCAGTTGGTATGTGTCTGAGTCTAGAGAGGCAGTATGATCGCTAATAGTCGGTGATGTTGGTGTTGCTACGGATGCCATTCTTGTGTAATAGTGATGATGATAAAGATGTGATGAGAATCAAACAGATAATGATAGAGGGGATAAGCTGAGATATGGTTCTAGTAGCATGTATAAATACACTTCTCCATTTGAGCTAGCTTACTGCGGCACTGCTTGTGTAAGCGGAGATAACAATGGCGTATGGATGTCTTGGTTCAACAAAATCTAATATATTGGATAATGACATAAGATGCCAAAATGTCGACAACAGAGCACGATTTCGATTGTCAATATAAATACATACTCTCGACTTCGAATTCAGTGACACAAAGCACACACATAGTATCGCTCTCCTCAATTATTACAAATCAGTTGATGCCAATAAGCAGGCTAGTTAACTTAGCCTATTATCGGTCAAGATTGTGGAAAAACCGTAATGTTGCAATCATAGACTTTGAGCATACCATCAGCACGTGTCGATTTTTTGAGCTTTGTACATACGTAGTAGGATAGTAATACAAATATGGATTATTATGAAAGAAAAAAAGATCAACAATTGTTCAAGGACAACTAAAGTGATACTAGTGACCAAAACCGTTCTAAGAAAAAAGAGTTGCAAAAGATAATCGAAGATGAATGATACTAGAGACAGGAATCAAAAAGGAAATCAAAGTATAGGTTGAAACAAGTGTAGATATCCAAATGCCCGTAATAACAATAAAATAGGAAAGAAAAACCTCATCAGAGGCCATTTTGTTTTCTCGGCTTCCTCCTTCTATAGAGAAAAGAAAAATAACCCCGCAAAATGACCCTAAAGCCTAGCTGGCGCATGTAAAAAAAATAAAAAAAGCCGAGAGAGATCAAGTTATGAGTTATGAATCCATTTATTCCCATGAAAAACAAACCAACACATAAAGACAAAAAGAAAGAAAGAGATGAAGGGAAACACCAAAATGGAAGATATATGGGTTCTCGAATGACTAAAAAAGATGTGATAGAAGACAAAAGAAGAAGAAGAAAGAAAAAAAAAATCAAAACGCTGATCATATGTGTAAAGATAAAGTAAAGGGAGCACAGCAATAGAGGCAATGTCCTAGTTAGACATATCTTGAGAAAGACTGCTCAACTTAGTACTTCGGGCCATTCAAGCGCTTTGATGACCGCGTCGCTCTGGATGGTTGCTCGAATGAAGAAGCCTTTGTTGGAGCAGCTGTTACTGCCGAAGGCGTCTCGGCTTCCTCAAATGCAAAATGCGCCCGAGCAGGCGTCTTAGGCCGGATAGGCTCGATGGAGTCCATGTCCATGTTGACGAGCGTCTGCTTATCAGTGGATATGGTGTGTGCCCAGTGCTCTAGGCGGTGCTTCTCTATGTAGTCCTGAAGAATAGAGTCCTCCCACATAGCCGCTTGCACGAGCTTGTCCTTGTAAGCTTGCTCCATGCTAGAAAACCGGCGATCGGGGGAATCAGTGTAGACCCCGTGGGCGTCGGACGGTTTCAATGGACGGAAGACAGACTTAGTATCTTGATCTATGGTATTGTTAGTGATATGTAAAATTAGGTTGACTGGTGATTTTACTTACAACGAATGTAGCACTGTCTTGCTGTTGTGAAGAACTGGGTCTGAGCCAGAGTACGTAGGTGTTCAGAATCATCACGAGACTGAGTAGCGTTGATAGATGACCAGTCATCGGCAATCAAGCATCTTCTCCAGATCAGACGCACCGTCTTTTTGAGCTGCTCCCCAGTCAGGGCGGCATCGGCAACTTGAAGAGCGAGGAAGAATGTATAGAAATCGATCGACTCCCAGATACCAAGAGTTAGAATGTCGATGAGAGACAAAGGATCTAGGGCCTCGTGTGAGAGAAGCTGCGTAAGACCGTTCTCAAACACTTGGCGGACTACTTTGTGAATCTGAGGAATATTCGCAGCATGCTTATCCATACACAGTTGAACGCCGGCAGTTTCATCGATGGCCTCGATTATAGTAGAGTAGACCTCCTGGTAAAGCGCATCTTGTATTTTGATAACAAGAAGCTGCTTATCTACATCGGCCATCTTCTTCTCATCGCTGTTGTCGAAATCAGGGAAGCCTAACTTTGGCTGAACATTCTTGGACTTGCTGCTGGCTTCGTTGGCCATGAGAGCTAGTTTACCCAGACTCAACTCAATCTTCTTGTTCCAAACCTGCTGTTCACGTGTGGATCCTAGATCGAGAAGTGTGTTGGCGGCATGGCTAAGATCGAGCTCTTGCTGAATGTCGTGGATCCAGGAGATGCGTGCAAGCTCTCCTCTACCGCGAAGGTAGTTGGTCTTGTATCCCTTGACGTCACCGGAGAAGTCAAGTATTCCTGAGACGCCACGATGCTTGAGAAGCACATCATAAGCAGAATAGGCGAACTCTTTGCCCAAAGTAGCGAAGTATTCATTGAGACGCTTCTCTTGGTCAATGATGAGACGCTCAATGCGCTGAATCTCACTAGGTGATAGTCTCTTGTCAACCATAGCTTTGTTGGAAAGGGCGTCAATGTGGGTGATGAGAATCTCCGCAATAGCTTCCCAGCTGTTATGTTTTCTAGCAAGAGCTTCTGCTTGATCCCATAACTCCAGCTGTGACAGAGGAACAACCTTGTCGAATTTGTCTGTGTCATATTGTTTCTGGCATTGCTGGCCAAATGAAGCATCGCGAGAGTTGGGACTCTCTGTCGAGAAACGAGCCTGTTCTAAAGTTGAAAGTAAATAATAGTCGGTCAACCCTGGCAGGCCATCGATGATGTGAGAAATGGACTCGGAGGAAGGAGTCTTGCTTTTGAGGTCTGAAGATTTGCTCGAGATATGACCGTATGTCTTAATCCAGCGGTAGCACATTTCAAGGAGTTTCTTGAGCTGTACAGAAACCAAACGCTGGCCGGACCAGGGTTCTGCCAGTCCATTGTAATCGGAAAGAACACCATGTTGCAGGGACTCGTCATCAAGTCTGTAATCAGCAAGGTTGTCCTGGCGGAACTTGTACGCAGCTGAGAGAGCCATAGAGTATAAGTCTATGGCGTCAATGACGTGATCAGTCACTTGTAACTCGTCAGAGAGCTTATGTTTGGAGATGACCTTGACGGATTCATAGATCCAAGCCATAAAAAGGTCCATACGCCAAACGTCATGTATAAACCAGTGCCGAACAGCATCGAGCTCTCCAATAGCCTTGTTCATGTCCTTCTTCTGCTTCTCGTGAATGAAGAAAATCAAACGGTAGATGAATGTCTCTTCCTTATTGGTGGCTGATGTGTTAGCAGCCATGAACTCCTCATGACGAGCCCAGAACAGAGAAGCAACATGCATCTTCTCGGCATTCCATAGCATCTCCCACTTGGCGGACCGAGGCAACTCGACATTCGTAGTACGAAGGTGCTTAATGAGACGCTTCAACGCATCGCTACGGCTAGCAAGATTTTCAGCCATTGTGATTGGTAGAGTGCCCATGTGAGGATTCGATGAGCTCAGAATCTCGTGACTGAGTTGAACAGCAGCAGCGCTAAGCTGCTCGTTGTTGAACTGAGCCTCACGACGACCGTCAAAGACAAGAGGCGTTCCGGCCTTCGAACCAAAGAAGACGGTCTGCTCAAGTTTGCTTTTGGCTGTTACTTCCGGGGCACGCTCACTAGCAAACTTGTCTACATCATTGGTGGAGATGCGTAGCAAGCCAACGCCACGAACCATGATGATTGCGGCGGGGTTCTTAGGTTTGAGATGTCTATGCAGCCAAACGTCGTCATAGCCCGTCGCTTGAGAGGAAGAGATCTCCTCAAATCCGGATCCGATGATCTCCTGATTAGACTCTTCACGTAGATCGACTGTATCTTCGAACATATCGGGAATGGCATGAGTCACTTCCTCTTGAAGTTGAGACTCCGGAGACTCAGGCGGGTTGGCGACGGACGATACAACGACAGAGTGGTTGAAGATGACGAAGGCAACTAGAGCGGGTCGAGGTAGGTAGATTCTGGGCCTTGAGGCGCGAGATGTGGTTTGCGCAGCCACTGGAGTAGTGTAAGACGATAGAGGGCGTAGCATGCCAATGTTGCAGGAAGTAGGCGTCATGATGACTTCGACTAGACAGTAACGAGATGTGTAGCGCTTAGAAAGACTAGCAAGTAACAAAAGGTGCTGCTCAGAGGATCCATCGGAAGACAGAGCGTCGCTAAGACGACTCATATCCATGTGCTTGGTATCCAGACCCTTGGGGATGTAGGTGAAATCTAGTATTTCGAAGGTATCGTCAGGAAAGTCTTTTGTCTGTGGAATAGCCGTGTGGATGGCTCTGATGAGAGAATCACGAAGATCAACTTCATTTAACACCTCATTTTGGCCGCCACGGTGGAATTTCCATGCCAAAAACTTTCCTTTCGCTGTAGCTGCAGTGAGATTGCGTTCTCCGACACGGTTAGTGCGCTCGGAATGAACTGCAACAATATCGCCCTGGCCGTTATCTTGGCCAAGCGCGCTGCGAATGCTACCAAAAAGGCCATATGAGGCAGGGGTAAGATTCGAATTCAAGAACTGAAACGCGATAGATGGCCGGCCGTGAGCATCACGAACTGAAGTATAGCCTAGACGGCCACTACTAAATGCGATCAGAAATCCAGAAGGGTCGGCACAGGTGATTTGTATCGCATGTTCGCCGTTCGAAAGTCCTTGGATAGTGTGCTCAACGCCATGACGTTGTTGACGCATCAAGTCCATAGTCGCAGCACTGGAGATTGACTCCCAGAACGTGATACGGCCTGTGGTTGGCATGATGACTACTAGGCCGGGCTCCGGGCTTGAGGCTGATGGTGCCACCAAAGATCCCAGTGGCAAGGTATCGTCGGGGTTTCTGGGGGCCTGGGGCAGCGTAAATGTAAAGGTTTCGGGCGATGGTGCAGGTGATGTGTAGGGCCAAACCAATGCATGGGTATGTGTGAGAGAAAGGCCGTAGCCGGTCGACGAGAAAATATCACCTCGTTGGGCTTGTTCCATGGATGTGTTAGAGATAAAGTATTTTACTGTGAATGCTGGGTGGCGAAATGTGTAACTTACCGAGTGCTTCGGTGCGCATACGATCCGGCAAAGCAGCGAGTTTGCTTACAGTGAAGGCGTTGTTCGTAGCCTATGAAGTGAGAAGCAGAGTGGTTAGCAATAGATGTACACATCGCATGATGTTGGAGGAAGTGGTTATATTCGTACCAGGACGACACTGCCATCGCCTTTGCTAGCGCGCTCGCCAGCCTTTGGCTTCTTTGCACGCATGGAGAGTTCTCTGCGCGGCGCATCTAGACTCAAGCCCAGTTTTTCCGAGGCTGGTGATGGCAAGACATCCAACATGGCAATCTTGGTGGATCTGGCCTCGGCCATCTCAGGCACGGCGGCAGCATCGATTTTTGTCTTTGATGTCGGGTTTAAGGTCACATTCTCGGCCAAGGGCAAACGCTGGCGTTTCGCCTTAGGTAACGGCTCGGCCTCATCAGTGCTCTTGGGTCTTTGGCGGCGACGACGGCTGCGAGTCTGCATGCCCTGTTCGGCGGCGTTGGGCGAAAACATTGTGGAAGGACTGCGTATTGGGCAGCTGTCTATTTGAGGGGATTTCTTGGTCGTGAGGCTGTAGGTGGAAGCAAATTTGGTCTAGTGGTTATGGTGGCTGCTACTAGTGTGATGATGGATGAATAGCAGTAGCTCTCGACAGGCTAAACAAAACAAAGGTAAATGAATTAGTACATCGGCGACAGGACAGCTGACGCGTGATTTAAACACGGCGAGAATAGTGTTTCCAACAAGCCGATGATGGTAGAAGAGAAGATAGGCTGTCGGATTGATACGACAACAAAAAGAGTGATGCTAGAATTAGGGAAAAAAAAATGGTCGTAAAAAAAATTCAAACAGAAAGGCGACGCTGCACGAAGATACGTGATGAACTGAGCCTAGCCTTGGATTAATTGGGCGGAAAGAACGAGCATCAACAGAAAACTTCGCTTACTAGACAACCGCGGTGGCAGACCCACAAAAGGTTGGCCTGCCTAGCTGTTTGAACAGTGGTGGCTCACGTGATCACGGGTCAAACATGCAGCTTATTGCATTACAGCCCAGAGAACCCTCCCTATAGTCCCTTTCAGGCTCTTTTCAGGCTCTTCTTCAGGCCACTCTTGCAGGGCTAAACAGGTTGTCAAGGTCCGTGCATGAGCGCGCAGCAGCTTAATGGGATTTTTTGATCAGGCAATCTATCAATTTAGCTGCAGTCCCTGGCATGCCTAGTAGTATGTAATATAGCATAGAAGCTTGACGCGACTTAGTCTGTAACATTTCGTTGCACGTTGTCTTTTTTTCTTCTTCTTGTTCAATCTGGGATCGTTTAGAGGCACTACGATAGCTAGTCCTCTGTAGAGCTTATCTGATATTTGCTAGGAATTTGGGAGGTAGCAACAAAGATTTTTTTTCTAGCTTAGACAAAACTAGCGAGGGTTACGCACTTAACCCTACTAGTTTACATGGTATAAGACACTAAAAGAAGTTAGGGCGAGCGTCTCGGCGCAACTTGCCTAACTATTATTTGCAGCTCCGTGAATAGGCGCTCTACAAAACTCTAACGAAACAACTCTACAAAAAGATGTCTTTCTAGATTCTAGTATATCTTTGGATTTTAAGTGAAGAAGAGATACTTATCTGTCTTTATCCTACTATAGGCTCTCTCGCCCTCTTCCTTTTATACTCTTTGCCTTATATCTGCAGGCTGCTGTCAAATATGCGCCGCATGACCGCTGTTTCTTCTAGCAGAACCGTAATTTGTGCTGCAGCATCTACCGGCTCGGTACAACTTTGCACCCTGCGACAACGATCTCATTTGCGGCACCAACCTTTCAGTTCTGTACCTGCCATCACCGACCCGTTGGTCAAGTACCAGACGCTGATTTCAACGGGCTCACTTCTGCCAGATCATGCGCAGCACCGATTGGCGCTCCATCTCCGAGGCGTCTATTCGCACTTGAAGGATTATGTACCGGCGGCCGAGTACCAAACTCGGCTTGAACGGGTCGCAAAGCTTACCACCCGCACTCCGGGAGCCAAAGACAACGAAGAAATTACTGGGAAGCTCGCTGTACGCGGTCATCCAATATGGGGTAACCCACTGTTTAAGCATTTGATGCGCTCGCCGCATGCCGAGGACCTGGCGCTCATAAAGCTTCTAAGCAGCCATGAGCAGGCGGTGGAGATCGATTCGCCCAAGGGTCTATTCGTCTCAGGCGAAGTCGGCACCGGCAAATCCATGCTACTGGATTTGCTAGCAGAAGGGCTTCCGACAAGTCGTAAAAGACGCTGGCACTTCAATACATTTATGCTATATATATTCTCACAACTAGAGGCTTTCCGCAAACAAAACCCGCGCTTCAATGGCACAGACGACCAACAGCCATACTCGCTCCTATGGATGGCACAAAAGCTAGTCAAAGAATCTCCTGTGTTGTTCCTCGATGAATTCCAGATGCCAGACCGTGCAGCTAGCAAGATCTTGAATCACCTCATGATTGCATTCTTCCAGCTGGGTGGCGTACTGATAGCATCGTCTAACCGCATGCCTGAGGAACTACAGCGGGCATCGGGTGTAGACTATGCGCCAGCCCCGTTCCGAGATTTGGTGACCAAATTCCTCTCGTTTGGCATGAAGAAACAAAAAGGCGAGCTGTTCGGCAGCACGAGCGACTTTGCCGCATTTGTAGAGGTCCTCAAGGCGCGCTGCGACTTTTGGAACATGGATGGATCTAAAGATTATAGAAGGCGGGATATCGCCGAAACCGCCCGTGAAGCTACAGTTCTCAGTTCCACCGCCAAAGCCGCCCAGCCAGTTGATGCACGTAATTTTGAAAATACCGCTGAGCAACACACAGAAGAACTGGATGAGGTAGAGCCAGACGACATGCTGATACTGCGGTCCCTACCTCGGTATTATCTACTCCAGAGCGAGGGCAGCGAGGACTTGACAGGCTTAGTAGCGGTGCCGAAGGACCTTTCATGGCAGAAGCAAACACTCTACGTCTATGGGCGCGCTGTGCACATACCTAAGGCTTGTGATGGCGTGGCTTTCTTCAACTTTAGCGATCTAGCCTCATCATTGGGACCGGCTGACTACATTACTCTGGCATCAACTTATCACACTTTCATCATCGACCATGTTCCAGCACTTACGACTACGCAAAAAAACGAGGCCCGGCGCTTCATCAACTTTCTTGATGCGCTATACGAGGCCGGCTGTAGACTACATATTAGAGCTGAGCTAGGCCCTGATGACCTCTTCTTCCCCGACGCACGGCCTAAAAGTAGCACTAGCGCACCGGTAACAGGGGCGACAGCACCAGAGCCGGAGAACGAGGATGCTACGTACTCCGAGACCATTGCCGAGGTCTACCAAGACCAATCGGCGCCGTTTCGACCCAATGTATCCTACTACGACACTCCGGCAGCTACGTCTCAATACGACCCGGACCACGATGCGGGGTCGCAGCACGGCCCATCGTTCAGGGTTGATTACACTAAGACTAGTTCGTTCACCGGCGAAGACGAGCGGTTTGCCTACAAGCGGGCAGCCAGCCGGCTCTGGGAACTATGCGGTAAGCTGTGGCATTCACGAGGGGGCCAGTGGTGGCAGCCGTTGCCAGCCGAGGCGCGGCACTGGGAACGGTCACAGCCGTCGCAGAAGCTCAAGGCGCATGACATGGATCGTGCGGGGTCGCGGGTCACTGAGATCACAATGGGCAAGCGGGTACCAGTCGACGGACATGCGGGTCTCTCGCGATATGCGATCGAGCGGACCAAGTTCTTGGCTGCGGGGGAACAACAGCAGCAACAGCAGGCAACAAGCTCCGGTGGGTGATTTGGGAGCTGGCGCATACGTATATAGACCATCAATACACCTCTACAAGTACTACTCTGTGTTAATTCTCTTACCTGTGCCATGCGATCGTGCGGATATAGTGGCCGCTATATTGCGATTGGGGCGGTCGTCTTAGTGGGTGACCTCTTTCTGACTGGGGTACCTGCCGAAAATTGAAAGACAGAAGCGAACGAAAGACGGAACCAGGATAAGCACCCAAAACAGAGTGGGGCAGCAGCTGCTGACTAAGACATACAGCCAATCATGACGTGCCCCATCCATCCGTGCCCGAAGACTGTTTGGCAAATCTAGCGCAGACAGGCTCTCACTTGGCGAAACTAATCCTACTCTGCATTTTTTTTTCTCAACTCTATTTGTAAAGTTATAGAAGGACATTATCGATTTTTGTAGCCCAGCCCAGGCGCTTGGTTCGAGTGTAGATTTTTGTTTCTTTTTTTTTCCTTTTTTTGCTCGGCAATTCCAATTTGTGGGCGATCTTTGCTCGACAGCGATCATCACTAGCTTCTGAACAAACAAGTCCTTTACTCAAGAGGCCAATAGGACCCTCTGCTATCCTTTCCTCAGCTATCTCACCGAATCTATCCTCACCAGCCCGCCTCATGCTGCTGGTCATGAGCCTGCCGAGCCCCGACCAGACTCTCTTTTCTTCCCGCCAGCCATCACCGCTTCCGACTTTTCGTGCCTCGTCTGTCGACGAACGAGCTGCCTCGCTGCGCAGCGATGACTTCGTCCCAAATGAGCGTTTCTGGCCCTGCGGCGCCTATGCCAGTTATGCCAGTTGCCATGCCGCAAGTGGCGGTTTCCGACAAAATTCATCACGGCTTATCTAACCAGCCGCCGCAATTTCTTACTGTCGACGTAGATAATAGCCGTCGCAATCCCGCCTTCCTTGATTCTGATAACGACGACGACGAACAGGTGCCCATGGACATTGATTCCGACTCTTCATCGGCCCCGTCGCCGCCTGCTGCTTCTTCGGTCCTGCCTTCAGCCTCTTTGGCATCACAACAACAAACAGTGCCCACATTAGCGCCCCCGCCATCACAACCGACAGAACTGAAGCCCGAAGCAGAGCCTGTACCAAAACCGACAGCAGAACCTTCAGAACCTGTACCACCACCAAAACCCTTATCTTATGCTGGAGTTACACCTGCTCCAAAATCATCGCCGCCATCCGGGCCTGAAAAAGTTCGACAAAGCACGCCGCCCTCCGAACGCGCCGCCACACCTCCGCCGGCTACCCAATCCACTATTGTCGAAGCGCCTAAAACACCAACGCCTGCTCTTCCCAATACCGATACCGATACTGCCACCGATGCTGCTGCTCCTGGCGCAAATAGTGCCTCTCCTCAGCCTCGCGCAAACTCTCCTCCGCCAACATCACTCCAGGTATCGGAAACTATCAAGACCGAGAACGCTACTGCAGACGCAGAGCCTGCCACCCATCCCGAAAGCGCTCTCGTCCGGTATGAACCGCTACAAGACACCAAGGAACCTGCGTCTGTTGTTACTTTGGCTGGTAAGCACTTTTAGCAACGCTCTTGATTTTTGTTTGTGAACTAACACGCAATATCTTTCGTTTAGTCCCTACAACACCTTCATCAATGTCTGCTGCTGCGCTTGCAGCTGCCACGGCCATTGATATCGCTGCCAATGCTACTCCGATGGAAATTGATAGCACAGCTTTCTTCGCCGCTACTGACCTACCCCTCTCTGCCACTGAGCCAGCCGCTCTCGATATGCTGGCTCTTTCGTCGATTCCTCGCACACCTTCAGCCTTTGCCCAACAACATGCCGCCGCTTCCATGGGATCAAATTTGAGCTTGGGATTAAATACCAATCGCTCGATTTTACATGCCCTCCTCTCGTCACGGTCATCTGGCTATCCCCAAGATATTCGTGGCAACGGCACTATGAACCACCCGGCAACTGTAGCTCCATCCCAGGTCGATTTTTCAGTGATGGATGTGGCGGACGTGGAATCTTCAAACTCGGGCTCGTTGGGCTCTGCCCGCAATCTCCGAAAGGTCCTGGATAGTACTGGCTTAGAATCGTTTGCGCGAATCGAGTTTGCCGACAGTACTTTTCAAATGACGACCTATTCTGTGATAATAGGCCGTGACCAGCGTGCCCTAAGACAGGCTCGTAAAGACGAAGCCCGGGCTTTGGAAAGAAAACGTGACTATACAGACCATGGCCTTGAGCCACCATCAGAGATCATCGAGGATCGCAAGTTCTCCAAGTCTTACATTAGTGAAGAGGGTGGTATGCTAGGCCCAGAGTCTGACGAGGATTCTAACGACAAAAGTGCCCGACGCCGACGACCTCGATTCAAGAACGCCCCGAACGTCTATGAAAACGGCGCATCGACCTCCCAGGAACCCGACGACAACATGATCACCGACAGACAATACGTTTCGCATACGCCAGGATCTGCTGCCGTCGACCTTACCGCTCTCAGGCCTTCGCCCGAATACGTCGCATTCTTGGGAATCCATTCCCCCGGTCCGAACATCGCTGCAAAGATGAAGGGAATCTCGCGCCAACATATGAAGATCCAGTTCAATCCCAAGACTCACGTCTTCGAGGCTTTCCGTCTCCATCGTAACGGCTTTTTTCGTAACGAGGAGATGGTCCGGTCTCCCAGCATCGTTCTTCGAAGCCATGATTCTCTTCAGATAAATGACGTGATCTTTACCTTTATCATTAATGGTGTAGAACGAGGCATGACTGGCGGGGAACACCTTGAGAATATCGAAGAGGAAGAGAGACGTCCTCTCAATAAGCGATATTCTGAAGGCGGCAAGGAGATGAGCTTGGACTTTGAAGCGCGTATGACTCAGGGCAATGAATCAAGTGATCAGTCAGATCTATCCGATGTTCCATTGTCTGAGGATGATAACCCACGACCTAGGAAGTCTATCAAGATTTCTGGCAAGACTCCCATGAAGTCCGTTTCTCGGGACTTCAAGAATGGTCAAGGCTATGCCGAAGGTTCATCTGATACTCTTCCCGCGCCATCTAAACGGAGAGGTCCTGGACGTCCTCCTAAGGATGGAATAATGTCAAAGCGCGAACATCGCGAACGCAAACGTATGCTCCAAGAACAGGAGCGCCAGCGTAAAGAAGACGAGGCTGAAGAACAGGCTAAAGCAGAGGCTAAAGCTGCTGCCAAGTTGGAAGCTGAAGAGGAAGAAGCAAAGGCTAAAGCTGCTGCAAAAGCTGCTGCAAAAGCCAACGCAGAAGCTGAAGCAAAAGCTGAAGCTGAAAAGAAACGGCAAGCTGAAGCTCGGGCAGAGGCAGACAAGGCTGCTGCCGATGCTGCTGCTGCCGCTACTTCTGTTGCTCACTCACCTCCAATGCTGGATCCCTCAGCAGACTTGAATGGCTCCGATGACGCTTTACTTAATCTGCAGGCCCTGGTACAAGCTGACCCTGTACATGCTTTACAAACTGCTACTGCAGAACCAACGCCGTCACGGCCAGTTCATGCCCCCAATGTGCTGCCTCAACCACCCAAGCCTCAACCGCCCAAACTCCAACCTCAGTCTTTCACCATCCCACTTCCAGCTCCGCCTATGACCATGACTTCAACTCAGGCTGCTACCGAGCCTCCGACGACGACTGTAGGCCCCAACTATTCATCTGTAACAGGACAGTCTGGTGCAACTGAAGCGGTTGCTAATCCTCCGGCTCTACAGGCTGTTGCTCTGGATCCTGTACACTCTCTGCTCGACGATACTCACCAAGTAGATGCTTACCAATACCAACAGCAACTACAGTTACAACAACTTCAAGCCCAGCAACTTCAGCTACAACAACCCCAGCAAAGTCAACAGATGCAGCTACAGATGCCCCAGCACCAGCTTCTGCAATCTCAGACGTCCCTCGGCCAACCACAAGATATCATAGCGCTGCAGCAACAACAACAGCACCAACAGGAGCTCAACCAAATGGCTGTCAATCTTGCACATCTAAGCCAGGCAGGTCATGTGCAAATGCCAACTCAGCAAACTCAACATCTACAACAGTATCAGCAACTCCAGCAGATGCCGAACTCTTTGATGTTAGATCGCGAGAAGCGCAAGGTTGGACGGCCCCGTAAGCACCCACTTCCAGACCAAACCGGCTGCGATAACATGGAGAAGCGCAGGTACAAAAAGCGAAAGTCTCGAGACGACAGTTTCTTTGAAGGCTCCGATGCGGAACGACGTGCTCGCGAAAAGAAAGAGAAACGCACCCGACCCAAATCACCACCTCTGGAGCTTAAGCTGGAGGACTACACGCCAGATCAACTGCTTAAGCCTAGCAAGAACTACAGTATCCTCATTGACGAGACTCTGTCAGCCGTGGGACCGGAGGGTCTGACTCTCAAGCAGATCTATAAACGGATTGCCATGAACTATCCGTGGTTCTATTTCAGAACTGAGACGAAGGGCTGGGAAAGTAGTGTACGACACAATCTGATTGGGAACGAGGCTTTCCGTAAGGACGAAATGAGCAACACATGGTCACGTGTACCTGGAGTAGAACTTGATGCTGGGAAAAAGCGCAAAACTACTGCTGACCAGAGCACGTTCCCAATCTACCAGCAACAGCACTCTTACCAGATGCAGTATCAGCCTGGCACGCAGCAACAAGGTCTCCAGCAGCAAACAGATCAGATTCAAGCATATCCCTCTGGATTCCAAGCCAATCGTCCTACTCAGCTATACAACCAGGCAACTCCAGCTTTGGTGGCAGCACAAGGTCAAGCCGCTATCACACCACATGCGCAGGCACAAGCTCTGGCACAGGCAAATACTCTCAACCGCACGCCATCGTCGACTCTGATCCAACCGCAGACCAACTACACTTTCGCTACGACTCGCACACCCTTGGCTCCCACGACAAGTACCTTGGCCACGGCAGGCCCAAGCATGACTATGCAGGCCACTTCTGTGCCTGGCACATCAATAGGTGCTACCTCTACGGCACGTCCGACTACCGGTGCTTTGACTACCGCTCCTCAACGCCCTCTTCAAGCGGCTTCGCCTAGCGGAGGTGTTCCTGGGACGCCGGCATCGCTCTCTGGACGGTCTCAGACATCGCCATACGTTCTTCATGCCACTTTGCTCGACGCCATCTCTGTGCTGAAGCAAGGCCTGACGCAGAATCTCATCGATGCTCATGTGCAGAATGCGTCGGATATCGTACTAGCAGCCGTTACACGGTTTTTGGGTATCACTCCCACAGACACAGCTGTGTTCAACGGCCCCATGGAGATGATTTGTATGCGTGGGTTCATGGGCGTGGTCAATGGCGCCATTAGCCATGTCGACCATAACATACCAACAACCTTCACACCACCGCAGTCTACCACGCCTAACAGTATCAATGTGCCACCGACCTTTGGTATGAATGGCCGTACAATCATCGAGCCACGGGCCTATATTGCCATGGAGAATTTCCGTCAAAATCTGCCTCGTTTCCTGTCCAATATCGTCGAAGCCAACCGTATGAATATGCTGGGAGTTTCAGTCATGATTCGTGTTCTTGCACTATCCCCTACCACACTGCAAAAGCCTCGTGAAGGACTTGATGCTGCTACTGCTGCTACCCAGGCCATCAGCGATGAGCAACTCGAGCAAGGCCTTATCCAGTCGCTTAAAAGGGTGCTAGAGGGTATGAGTCTGGTGGTCCCCAACCCTTCAAGCAATACTCCTGCTGCTACTCCTGGTGGTCACGGTCCATCCCCAATTCGTACGCCAGTTCGTATGGCTGCTGCTACACCAACAGCACAGGTTGCTGCTCCAGTTCAGGTGCCACCTGCGCAGTTGAACACCTCAGTCCCTCCAGCACAGACACCGACGCTGATGACTGCTACTCCTGTACAACAGGTGGTTCATGCATCCCCTCCACCACCACCTGCTGTAGCAACGACAACAGTCGCACCGGCAGCACCAACCATATCCCGGCCGGCTCCGGTATCTCAGCCACCCGTTGCAACCGCTCCTATCTCTGTCGCTCCTAGTCCTGCCCCCGTAGCTCAGCCTATATCTCACCATGTGGTACCTCCATCTCATACTCCGACGCCAGTACCAGTCGCTTCTACTACTCCTCACATCACAGTTGCCCAACCATCTATCGTTCCGGCTAAAAGCCCGGCCGCTGGTACTCCACTCGCTGCCGTCTCTCAAGTTTCTACTCCAACACCGGCAGCTGTAGTCGCAACACCTTCTACGGTAGCCCAGGTCTCAACTCCTGTACAAACCCAATCACAGGTGCCAGTTTCAGCTCAGACTTCCGAATCGACTGCTCCAGTCCAAATACATACGGCTCAGTTGATCACAGTTGAAAAGGCGCCCGTAACGGCTTTACCTCAGCAATCTTCGACTCCCACGAGTGCTATTCCAACCCAGGCTCATATAGTCCAGTCGACTGTCCCTGTAGCTTTGTCTACTCCAGTTCGGGCAGTTTCAACTCCGGTCCCGACCACGACGCCGGCAATGGTGTCCGATACCAAGATCACTTTTGGTGAGCCAGTCGCGTCTAGTGTTGTTTCGGTTTCAGCTCGGATGGCTCCTGTTGATGTTGCTGCTGTTACCACTCCAGCTCCTGCTGTACAGACTATCTCTTCTACACCGTCTGTAGTTGGCCCTGCAGCTTCGACTATTGTAGCTCAGGCTGTTACTGCACCTGTACCGTCTCCAGTAGCTCCTGTAGTCCATGCTGTTCCAGTGCCTACGCCATCTCCAGTTACTACTGTCACCACCCCAGTGCCAGTAGCTCAGACTGTTTCTGTGCCTATACCGTCTCCAGTGGCTCCTATAGCGTCAACTCCTATACTCCAGGCTATTCCTGTGCCTACGCCGTCACCAGCTGCTCCTGTAGTGTCGAATTCTGTACCTCGGGTTAATCCTGTGCCTACCCCATCTCCGGTAGCTCCGATGACATCAGCTCCTACCGTTGAAGTGTTTGCCACGGCCAATATAAATGTCCAAACTCCAGCATCTATGCCAAGCTTGGCTCCAGATGTTCAAACTCTAGCATCACCAGCTCAGGCGCCGAAGTCAGTACCAGTTCCAGTAGTAGCTCCAGAACCGGCTACAGTTACTACTACTACGAATACCGAATCCACTCCAGTATCATCTTCTGTCCCGCCTACAACAGCAGCCTGAGCTTTATCCTTTTTTCCCATTCATAATATGGGGGTTTTCAATTACTTAACATAAGTGCTCTTAAGGTATATGCCATACCTTGATATCACATTTTCATGTTTTCCTCTTTTTCTCTTCCCAAAAAATGCGGCGTTTTCTTTTATTTTGTTTTCTTGTTCTTTTCACCTCGGATAGGCTGGCAGGGACTTTTTTTTTCTTTTTCTTACCTTTTTTTTTCTGATGGCTTCAAAAATTCATGTTCTATGACTCTGGGATTTTACCTATGGACGGCCTGTTTGTTTTATTTTTTATGTCTTCTTTTTTTTTCCTTTTTTTCCTTTCTTACTTTTCTCTCCAAAAACTTTTTTCGTCCCTTTTTTGTGTGCTTCTCAGTGCCTTATCTTCATTATTTTCTTGTTTTTAGGAAGCCGGAGCCAGTTTATTTATGTATCTTTTTCTTGTGTTCTCTTCTATTAATATAGGTAGTTTGATTTGTAATTTGACTACATATTGATTTCCATTATTGCTGTTCTTTTTTTCAGCCTTGTATTTATCTTCTTATTTGAAAGATACACGAAATATCAACTAGTTTCATTTCGACCATATCATCTCAAAACTGATCATCGCAACAATGGCATTGTTTATCTCATATATTTTCTGAATCAATTAGGTGCTTGCTCTTAGATGTTTTTTATTAAGCTACTCTATTAGATATCTCTCAGGTCTTAGACGAGAAGAGGCTATATAATCTTCCCGGCCTTGAAAACGTCTCTGTCTTTTTCAAGTCGTCGATGTACTAAGTTACTCTGTTCAACATAGTCTAGCAGGCGTTACACCTAATCGGTAGAAAGATAAATCCTTCTTCTAAAGCAGACTATAAGCAACGCGTTTCCTTGAGCGGGGTTATTAAGATTGCTTGGTCCATTTTAGTTTATTTTTGTTGACACTCAACTTTCTGTCCTCATATGACAATCATTTCGAAAAGAGGAAAAAAGATGTACTCAATCATAGTCAAATCAAGTCTAACAATACAAGAATGACTAGCTACTAAATTTATTCTTCTATAGTTGTAAGGTACAAACTAGGGTTCACTATCGTAAGGGTTTCACGGATATAAAGATAAAGTATCCCTATATTCATGTCAGGAATTTTGAGAGTTGGAAAAAGGAACACAGTAAATATTAAGAATGTTTCAGCCAAAAAATCTGTACCAGCCTTCGAGATAATATGTTATTCTCAAAATAACACGAGATGAACCTGCAGATAAAGGTTAAAATGGAAGGGATAAGAAAGTTCTATACTAGGACGTTTGTTTTCGGTTGGTTTCCCGGTGTTGATTTCTTTATTTACCTATAGGTAGGATAGACATAAACGCCATGGTAATTGATGTAAATAAATATATACAAAACGGCATGTAAGAATGAAAGAAATCCATTTTCTTGGATTTTTGGCTGTGTTGCCCGGATTGTTTCAGGTGATGTGTGTTGTCTTTCCGCTGGCAATGGCATATAACTAGTATTTCTTAGTTTCCATTTATCCAATATACTAGTTATATTAAAGCATACGTTTTCGTCTTTTGGTCAGCACACTGGAAAAAATACGAAAAAACTGTACCTGAGCGGAGGGATAAAAGCTGGAAATTCCACCGAAAACAACAATGTGTGGATATAAAAAGAATCATGCATATGCAGGCGTCAAGGAACGCAGTACTTTTAGGGTTGGGCAGAAGTAGAGAAAAGTGTATGGATAGCAAATACAGCGAGTACATCGATGTATGTAAGCCATATAATGATTTTGGCTAGAGTTAACATGGCCTGGAGATAAAAGACCTGGAAAAGAAAAAGGGAAAGGATAACATCTATCACTAACCTGTTCTTGAGCTGAGCCATATTCTTTCACATTGTTCACTCTTACTTTTGCCTACTGGTTTTATTTTGTTGGATACAAACTTTGAATTGATTTAGTCTTAACATATCATAATAACCGGGGAGGCGTCATGAGGCAAGATAGAAAATAGACTTGTTCTTGAGGTAATAAAAAAAGAGGGATCCTTTCTTACTACCCGGGGCCTGTATGAATAGAAAATACAAGGTGGCTTTGGACTGTTGTCTCTTTTCATGTTTTCGTACCTTGGTCTGAGTTGTAGAGTGTACATAAAGTTATGTATATAGAGAGCACCATATAAACATTGCAATTGGTTTGTTTCTTCCGATATTGCATACAGTTTTATATGAGCCTGCGTCGGGAGGTTCGGCTGCTTATTTTCTACTCCCTTGAGTAGAGCCAGCAATGCAAAATCTTAGCATGCGATTTGAGTGGTAGTAGAAGAAGTAGTCGTGAAGTCTTTAAGCTCTGGTTGGCGCAGTATTTGAGGGGCATTAGAGGTAAGAAGGGGCCAACAAGCATACATAACTAGTATAATTACTACGATTATATATACAGATACACATATGAACGAGTTCTATGTAGTGCAGCTTGTTAGTATCTAAACGAAGCAATACACCGGCGTACAGATATCTACTTGCTCATGCATGCTGGGACTGCACACGTTGCTTCCATATAATGATTTATGTTCTTTCTTTCTGCTAGGTTAACGGTGGAAGTCATGAGGTAATAAAGCCTAGAGTCGCACTGAGGAAGCTCTATCAGGCCTTTGAGTTGTGTTGATGATGCTACCTTGCAGGCCAACGGGCGTCTGAGAGGCAAGGGCGGGAAGAAGGAGAGACGGAGAGCATATCTAGCGACTAAAAAGGGTGCTTAAGGAAGATTGGGCTTGAAGAGAGAGAGTGTGAGAAAGTATGAAACAAAGCATTGTTGTAGTGACCCGAAGGAAGGCCGTGATGACTACATACCTACGGAGAGTAGACTATGTGCTGACATGGCATCTCTATGCAAAGGAACAAAGTCAATGATGTACAGCGTAGAATGGATTGGGTAGCACTTGTTTCGATAGTCTAATGTGAGCCAATTGGCGATGATAGCATGTGCTGTTAAACCTTGGAAAAGGATAATTGAAACTTTGAAAAGCTTAGACGCTAGATGACTATGTGTAGTTACTGGATAGTGTATTATGTACTATATGTAGTTACTACGTGAAATTATGGTGATATCATGGTATTAGTGGATGCGTATTATGACAGCTGTTTATGTAGCAGCCAGCCAGTGAATCAAAAGTAGTTGCCAAACCAAGCTCTGGTCTGTTCGCCTGTTTCAAAATGGCAATCTCCCGTCCAGCAGGGAACTGTATTTTTTAAGAAGAATTACAAAGTAAGGCGAGAGCGCTTAGGATCACAGTACATAACAGTGCTAATCGGCACCCGCTCTTGTGGTTTGCCGTTGTATCGGGCAGCTGCATTTCTGAGTTTTGGGCCCTTTGAAGGCTTAGCAGATGAGCATTGAGAAGATGGGAAGGTGGAAAGTAAAATGCGGAATGATTAGAAAGGTAGTTGCTTTTGCCTCGCTGTGTACTTACCCTATTTCACTTGGGGTGCCTTGTAACTGATATCCTCTAAGTTTTATCTTCTCTTTTTTATTCCGTGTTTATTTTCTTTCACCTTGCATTGTGTTTATTTAGTGATCACCATCATCGTCAAAGTAAGTCTTGTTTTATATATCTTCGCTGTTTCTGGCCGCTTCATTTCCGCTCTTCCTTTCTTTCTTACTTTGTCTTTCACTGTTTATAATAAGCACCGGAAAAGGAGTCGAAAACGCCACCGTTTTGTTGAGTCTGAGTTGACAAGGCTGCAAATCATCAACCATTGAAACACTGGCACTGGAACTCCTACTATTCCGTTGATAATGGTCATCTTCATCCTGTAATACGTGCCCGTTCTCGCTTTCTGATGCACGGATTGAATTGCTTTGCTAGAAGCCCTTCCTAGTTGAGTGTTCGGACCTGGGGTTGGCCTCTTTCTTTGCTTATCATTCATCTTGCGTATAATTTGGCAGTGAACGGGCACCATCGTCATATCTGACCCAGTTGGCTGGTCGCTATTTGCAGTGTTTCTACTGCCATTAGTACATCTTATGTATGTATGTATGGTACCTTAGTAGGTCCTGCAGTCATGTACTAGCTACATATTACATACCTAGTACTACATGTACTGCTGTAAACAAGGGTCCCTCCAAACGAAACGCGGTACCAGCCCAGCCCGGCCGATCTAGTTAGTCTAGCTAGCCTGGCTACAAAATCTTTGTATATTGCTGGAATTATTATGAGGGACAAGGACAAGAGGGAATCAATCTGCTGCCACTTTGCTGCCATTTTTGCTACTAAATACAGTGGCTAACAAATAACGAATCCCCTCCTTTAGCCTTTAGCATCGCTCATCGGCAGCCGGACCCAGGAAAATAAATCCTCCCTCTTCATCTCCAGCGCGCAACTACGCTTATTCAATTCGCCTTTGAATTGTTTCGCTCCCCACCGCTTCCGTTGTTCGCTCGGAGAGCCGCTGTTGCTCTGTTGCTGAGTGTCTGATATACAACTAGAACACATCTAGATTCAGACGAGCCTATTGAAATTTCTTCGATACTAGCAACACGCTTTGACTAACTGACCAGACGACGACGACGACTTTGATTGACTCTTCCAACCGATCAATCAATCGATCTGTATTTTCTAGCTTAGCTAGCAGCCCTTCGTAATTCTACAACTAGTTTCCTTCAGCGCTGTACTTTCCAAACAACACAGCCTCTCTACCTGATAGCTGCATGCCTTGCCTTGTACTCAGCAACGCTCTGTCAATTATTTCCGCCCTTATCTTTAACTTCTTCGCTGTAATATTCATAATCTATCTCCAAGCGATCAATCTTCGCATTCCGGCCGCATTATAATAAATACCCCTCGATTCACGATACCGACTCGACTCCGACCAATCGATCGCAAACGAGACACTAAACCAGAGCGCCTATCATCCCCTACCAATTTCGACCAAGAAGCCCGCATCGAGACCTGGAGTTATCACGATTAATTGCCACTGAGCGCTTCCTGGGCCGCGAAAATGATGTCCACTCCGCGAACCGGCCCTCGTCCAGACGTTGGCGACATCCTCTGGGTAGTTCGTATGTCATATCAAGCCTTTAAACCATCACCTAGTCAAGAAACAGGGTAGCGCCTATCTCTTCGAAAAAGACTGCTTCCTACCATCTCTCCGTCTAGCACAACAACCTTCCGCTACCGTCCTGACACTGGTTGTTTTTCACTCACATGGTCGGCTACTTACCCATCAAACCGCGTGATTTTGCTGACCAACGTCCTTGGCGTTCCTTGTTCTTAGATGATTTTCAAGCCCGCACATCAGACGAGCTGACCCTCATCAAAGGCGATCTTGTTGAACTGATTGAGCGAGACGATGAGTTTGGCGATAGATGGTACCTCGGCCGCCATCTTGGAAATGGTAACACCGGTCTCTTTCCTGAAGGTATGTAGTCTTTGCCCCGTATCTGCCTACTTGATCAGTTCCCGGGAGTCCCTTAAGTACTCGTGGACTCCACTGCACCTCTTAACAACATCGAAAATATTGTGGCTGTCGGTAGTAGTAGTGGTGGTGGTGATGGTAGTTCAACAAACCACCCCTCACTCTATCTCACACAACCTCAACCCTAGCACGACTCAGTCTCGATATCATCGACTGCAACATTCGTTCAGCCCATAACTTCACAAGACAATCTAAGAAAGACACCTACCCGCCATTTAAATCTTGATCAGCTACGCCGCACTACGATCTATACTCACCCAATTACCGTCACCTGAGACCTTCTCTAATCATGTTTACCGTTATCTTCTCTCTACAGCATACACACAACCAGCACCACAAGAACATGTGCGCAGCTATATGAGCAAGCCCATGACACCCCTCCTCGAGGCATCTGGCAGCGAGGGCAAGAATGGTGTCAGCCCTCTTGTTTCACCAATTTCCGAAACGCCAAATGTCGGCCCTGCTAATAAGTCTACTGGGATCTCGACGCCGACGAGCCTCAACATGATCAACTCGACACTTCCTATACCCGAGATTACGAATCCACACAATGGTAGCGGCGCAAGCACTATCGGCATCCCATCGATATCGGCACCGCCTTCAGCAGCGTCCAATACCTTATCTACGATACCCCAACAAGACAGCCGAGTATTGCACGACACTCTTAATGTGATTGACGAGCACATCACCCATCTGCGGTCGCCCCCTAGTACCGGCGCCTTGCACGTCTCAACTGACTCTGGCAGCGAGTACAGCACTCAGTTCGACCACCGCATGTCCTACATTCAGGGCGAGGAGACGGACGAAGAAGAGGGCGACATTGCCCACTCAAGGGCGGAGGTCCAGGGCTGGGGTCCTGACGATGTTGCCGAGTATTTATTCACAGTCGGCGTTGAAAAGCATCACTGCGAGGTTTTCCGCGACCAGGAAATTACTGGTGAAGTTATGCTGGAAATGGACCAGAGCTCATTATTCATCAAGGCATTTGATCTCGGCTCGGTTGGCCGCCGCCTGAAGACTTGGTCCAAAATCAAGTCCCTGCAAGATGAAGTGGCGTCGGCCCAGGCGCCACGCAGAGCAACCAACGCTAATTTCTCTAGTGGCGAGGGTGCAGCTGCAATCACTGGCCAAGAGCGAACGCGCAGTCGCACCAACACAGTCACTAGCGCAAATCGCGGCGACGGTGAACGGCCCTCATCAATCCACTCTAAACACGTCTCGACCTCTATGACCCCCACGAGATTGGGTTCTATGTCGCTGCGCTCGCCATCCGGTTCTGCTGCAGGCGTGCCCGAAAGCCCAACCCATCACAAGCGTCCCTCGGCGGCGTCAGTGCGTGAATTGCATCATTCGCGCAATTCATTTTCTGACTACCGCACGCCCTCTGGCTTTTCTAAAATCAACCCGCCGCCGACCTCTGCGAGTACCGATCATAAAAAACAACCCTCGTTTGATCGAAACTGGACTATGGGCGGTGCTTACACTTCGCCTCGCCCACTGTCGTCAACTGGTATACAAGATCTTATTTCTCAGGGCCAACAAGCACACGCTGCTGCTTCTGCCGCCGGTGGTCCCCACCACGGAGCCGTCCCCGATTCTGGTGTCGAAATGGACCGAGGCTATTTCTCTGGTAACGAGACCGACGGCAAGCGCAGCCTAAAGAACCTCCTCAAAAAGCGTGAGAGCACGCATGGCGTCAGCCAAAGTAGCTATACCGAAGAACAAAGAGTGCGTTCCGCGACCGCCATGAGCCGTCATTCCCGCTTTAGTAGTATCGACGCAGCTGACGGAAAAACTTCCTTGCAGAAGTACTTTGGTTCCCAATCTGGCCAACATCGCAGAACGACTTCTTCGACCACTACCGAATCCACGAAACCCGTGCCTCCCGCCAAAGACTACCCCCCTGCGGTCACCAAGCTCGATAGCCCGACAACAACAGTTCCGGTTTCGCCCACTTCGACCACACACAAGTCCCATCACGACTGGCTGTCTGCTATCAAGCCTGGTCACAAGGCCTCTGGCTCTAATGGCGGCGGAAACGGTGCTCTACGCGCCATTTCTGATTCCGTGTCTTCGCCATTCTCAAAGCTTACATCTCCCATCGAATCATCCCCTCTTGCTTCTCCTTTGACTCGCACTGGCTCTAGTACTCCATCTGCTGGTCCTAGTTTCGAACTCGACTCCCCTGATGCCGCTAAAAGCGTCGCTGCTTCCACTGCATCAGGCAACAGCCGTGGAAACCCGCGTCGCAAGAACAAGCAGGAGACAAGTGCTTATCAACGGGGTCTACTCAAGATCAGCCCTAAAGAGGCTATGAAGACGGCGGACTATAGTGGCTGGATGAAGAAAAAGAGCTCCAACCTTATGACGACATGGAAGCCTCGCTTCTTTATTCTCAAAGGCCGTCGCTTGTCGTACTATTATAGTGAGGACGATGAGCAGGAGAAGGGCTTGATAGACATATCCTTCCACCGCGTCCTTCCCGCTGACAACGAGCGTCTTACGGGGCTTCACGCTACGCTTACTGGTGCTGGAAATCCTAGCAATAACAGTGGTGCGGATAGTGGCGAGAAGGGTGATGATACAATGTTCATTTTCAAGTTGACGCCTCCCCGGGCTGGTCTTTCACGCGCTGTGAACTTTACCAAGCCGACTGTCCATTACTTTGCCGTGCCCAACCTGAGCCAGGGTCGTCTTTGGATGGCTGCTCTGATGAAGGCTACCATTGAGCGTGATGATTCTCAGGCTGTCAGCACTACCTACCAACAAAAAACCATCTCTCTTGCCAAAGCTCGGCAGCAGCGTCACCGTCCTCCGGAGCTGCGTGATGAGGATGGAGAGGGCGCTGATGGTAGCATGGGATTGGTCGACGAGGATGGCAACATCACGTCTATGGAAGCTAATGGCGGAGTTGCCATGGTAGACAATGGCATTCCACAGAGTGCTTAGGCTGTGATACTGTAGACGTTATGATATGTCTTGAACACATAGAATCTGAGTCAATGAATCCCTTGATAAGCCTGCCTATCTGTGCAGTCCCATTCATTGCCCCACCACGTTTTCTCTTTTACTTTCTATCATCTTTCTATCACTTCTTTTTATCATCATCTGCCGCATTTGAAACACTTTGCATACCCTTTCGCTCACCAATCTTATCTGAATTTCCTTACTCTTCTTATTCTATCTTCTATTTCATGCCGTTCATTTCTCTCCTCTCATTTATTCTCACCTTCTTTTTTAATTTGTATCGTCATATGGCTTTCTTTTTCTATCTTCTTCTTTTGTCTAAGTGACAGTTTTTTTTTGTTCTCATTTTTATATTCGAATCACCTCTTCCTCCTTTTTTTTTGATCTTCTGAACTCCGACTCGTCGTTGCCGCGACTGAACCTTCGATATCAACGACAACGACAATGAAATCTATCTCTGTAATATCTCTCCAAAAACTTCTCTTCTGTCCTATCATAAGATCTACTCTGGTTGACTGGGTGTCAAGTGATCTTTGCTGGACTGTCTTTTCTTTGCAGTTTTCTTCTCTTCCATTATATCCACCTTTTTTTTATCTTCTTCCTCTTTGGTTTTTTCCCCCTTTTCTGTGATCATCAATCTTCTTCGGCTCATCTCTCTTTCTTGATCGCTTGACTCGATGCTCTGTAGAAGAGTGTAATCTCTTTTTTTGACCTCGCTGTTTTCCTCTACCTTGTTTCCCATTCTGCTACGCTTTGTGTTTCTCCATCCGTCTTTATATAGCCATGTCCGTTCATATGAGCAATGATGACAGACAGACTGTTGTTCTGTGTACAAAAATACCACACCAGCTCTTCACTGGTTTTGAGTTACTAAAAAGCCTTTTTTTCTTTTCTTTATATGGTCTTCCCTCTATGTGTCTCATTTGTCTTCTTTCTATTTGTGTGTGTTTTTTAAAAAGATATACATTCATTTTTGCGTTGATTGTTGTTTCTTTTGTGTGGTATATATAAGTTTGTTTCTTGATTTTTTCTTTGCTAGAAATAGTTGATGTCTATCAATCAGTCAGCAAAACAACGGCTTAGTAACCGATTGATTACTAACATGACCAGCGGCAAGTCATTCATGAAGCTTGAGCTGCAGCTATTATTAAGCTCCCCATTTATATGACGTGGTTCTATTGGGTTAATCTCTTCGATTTCAAAGCAGATAAAACTAGCTTTACTAAACAACATTGTCGATTATTTTGTCTTGTCATCTTATATTCCATCGACGATAGTTTGCATTATTGTGCATATTTTCTCAATCGCCTTCATATCACCCACCAAAGCGCCAACAACAAGATGCCTACCACTCTCATTTTTGGCGGCAACGGTAAAGTGGCCCGACAGCTGACACGGCTATTGGTTTCCCCCACCTATGCTCACGTGGTCTACAGCGTGATCCGGCAGGAAGCCCAGGCAGCCAGCCTAACAGCCTTGGGAGCCAAGCCGATCGTGCACTCTATCGAAGCCTCAGATGTGGACGGACTTGCCAAGGTCATCTCAGAGGCCGACCCAGACTTTGTTGTGTGGAGTGCTGGAGCTGGAGCCGGACAGCCGGCAGAACGCACGGAAGCCGTCGACCACCTTGGCGCGGTCAAAGTGATGGACGCTCTGGCACGAGTGGTTCAAGCGGATAACGACAACAACTCGACCGAGGAGCGCAAGAGACGACTCATCATGGTCAGCGCGGTCGACGTACGTGATCGCGAGGCTAAGCCAGTGCCGTCCTGGTACAGCGCGGAGGACACTGCACTTAGCGACCGCATGTGGGGTGTGATTGGACGCTACATGAAGGCCAAACTAGCAGCCGATATATCACTGCGTACAGCGGCTCAAAGCCAGCGAACACCGGCGCTGCGATACACGATTGTACGACCAGGCGGACTTAGTGATGGTCCGGGAACGGGCCGTGTGCGTGCCGGTCATGTCGGCGTCGTCGGCATGATTCCCCGCGAGGATGTGGCACAGACGGTGATTGCTTGTATGGAGAATGAAGAGACGGTTGGACTGGCTATCGATGTGGTTGGTGAGACTGCGGCTAAGACGGGCGAGGCGATCGCGGCAGCCATCGCACGAGTCGCGGCAGCAAAGGAAGATTCCTTTGAGGGATATCATTGAAGAGAACATAGGATGAGTTGAAAGAATAAAGCCACTTGGAGAGAAGGGGAAGGAAGAAGAGCGAGAATGATTCACATATATCCAGTATTATAAATTGAAAAAAAAAAACCTAAAAACTCCAACCATTACATACATTGACCATTTCCTTGTCTTAAAAGATACATTCGTATCTATCTGCTTAGATTATAGATATCTAGATTTCCAATGCAATATAGCTCATCAGTATACCATGAACTGATGCTATCAATACAAGATAGCCCCAAGAAGAAGTAGAAAAAGAAAAGAAGAAGAAGAAGAAGAAGGAGATCATGACCGGCTACGTCGCCATATTGAGCCCATGCTACGCGGCATTGCATTAGCATTGCTTAGTCTCTTATAAGTCATCTCAGGAGTATCGAACGCCTGTTTTCCCTTTGCGGGATTAACCGACTTGCCATCAGGATCGACTTCCTTAAAGTAGAAGTGCTTCGATGACTTGAGGAAGCCGATGCCGAAACGGACGTTAAAGTGATGTTTCTCTGGGCCACCGCCACAGCTGCCATTCATCTGATGGCTAGGCGGCGAGTTAACAGCCAGGGCGAACATATTCTGCGGTTCGGTACAATCCGTGACCATGCGATTGTTGAGGACGAGATAGACGAGACACAGGACATTAAGCATGAGTACGATGAACAGCACGGGATAGAAGATGGCGTTCCACGCGTTAGTATGGCTACTCGTGTACTCTTGCGAGCGCATAGTAGCGTTGAATAACTGTTGTTCTCCGGGTGAGAGGATGTTGACGCTGTAGTTCCAGAAATGCACAAAGGGGCTGTCCAAGGCGGCGATGACGAGGGAGGACGAGGCTAGTGCGGCTAGAGCCTCGGCCATGGACGGGCTCACCACGTTGAGAGATGGAAGTACGCCGTCGACGGCCTGGAGGGCGAGTTGGGTGAATATGCGTGCGTTGGAAGCGTTGTTATAAACAAGACCGCCGTTAAGGTCCATGGAGAGCGCCCATTGGGTAGCGAAGTTCTAAGAAGGAGAAGTTTGTTAGGTATACTAAGTTCAATAGATGAAGAAGAAAGAAGAGCTGACTCACTCGCCAGTCGCCCTGGTCGATGTTGCGGGGCGGATCAGTGTCGAGCACAGACTTGTAGTAGGCGTTGTCGTCGTCTAGACCTTCGCATTGCGCCTTGAGTCGTGAACCTGATAGACCGCTGATATTGAAGTGCGTTGAGCAATCACCTGTGACATATGAGCGCAACTGACACATGGTGTAATTCGCTACATTCGGAGGACCCTTGGCTAGAATATAGAGATGGCTGCCGACTACGGTGGTATTGGTCAACATGTTGAAGTCGGGTGGATACTAGTACCAAGAAATACGTTAGTTGAACAGAAAGCCAAGCATAGAGGGAGATAGAAAAGTCTTACCAGTTCGAAGATGGGTCGTACTGTCTCGTTAGGCAGATTACCCCAGCCAAAGACATCGTCAAAGGCTGTCTTATTACCATTTGTAGCCCAGTCAGCGACTGTCGGCTGCTGCTCTATCCACGCCGAGCCAATCTTGGCAGCGACCGCGCCAGCCGTAAGACTACTCTCGTTGAAAGCATCGAGGACAGTGCTCGCGCCAGGCCACGTTTCGAAGACGAGAGGTTCGAGCTCTTTCTTGGTGATCTCAGCACACACGACGTTGACGACGGGCGAGACGACACTGGCTCGGATCATGTACTCGCCGACACCAGACAGCTCGTCAGGCTGTAGGATATCGGAGTGATCGGCAGTGGCGGCGACATAGACTCCCGGATGGGGCATGGCTAGTGATACGTTGTTGACGACACGGTCATACGTAAGAAAGGCGGCTGACACGTTGGACGAGTCCATGTTAAGCCATTGGCCCGTCAGCGTAGTGTTATCGTAGATCATGGCGGTCACGTTAGGCCGGTTGGCCATATCAGCTGTCACTCCGCGGCCAATCGAGTTGATGGTTGACCAGTCCTGGAGAAAGGCGTAGAAATTGCGGTAGGATGCGCCTGAGTATTTGACGTCTAGACAGTTCTGTCCGACAGCGGACGTGTCGGTGTCGGAGCGTCGTAGCGGTGTGTCGCAGGTCGCGCTGGCGTAGTACGGGTTCGCATACGATGTCTTGACGATGCCGCCGAGCACTTGCTTTTCCCACTTGCCGTACATCAGCTTTGGTGATACCATACTTTCGCTGGCACTGGTGTATAGCGTGGCCGAGACGGCTGCCAAGACGGTCAGGATACCCGGGATGGTCAGGATAGCTCGAGGCATGACTTCCCACTGGGTCAGGATTGAACCAGGTTGCTGTAGATATAAGTCAGTAACGAATGAACCTGCTTGTGCTTCCTAGGGATAGACTACTCACGATAACCCAGTTGCGCACTGCCATATCAGCCAGTGTGACGGATCCCGACTTGGCCAACGCCTGGCGAGTCAGATGCTGTCCGATACAGGCTACAAACACGGTAACAAAGCTCAATTCAATGAATCTGGCCAAGACGGTAGTCAGGAAGCTGGCGTTGGACGGAGTCAGCATGCCGTTGCTTGACATGATGGCGTGGCCCCAACGCGGCTGCGCAATCGACAGAATGAACCATATGGCACTGAGCACCGTCGATATCACCGACAGCGCCATCGTGATTATGAAGATCCAGCTCCGGCGTGCTGTGGCGATATTGTGCTCTGTCGTGCATTCTAGAGGAGCATGGCCTATAAGTGAGCAAGGGTTAGTGTGCTGTTTAACCCTAAGATGCTGTTTGTACCACGTACTGTAGCGGCTGATGAACTCTTCTTTGGTCTCGCCAATGTTCTCTTGATCTTCGCCGTTTAATGGTGTGTGCTCGGTAGCTGTGCTCTCTGATCATTGTTAGCTTATACTCTAAAAACAATCGCTCTGTCTGCTGATCTTACCTGGATTGCGGCGGCTGTGATCGTGTCCATGGCAATGGCCCTCGTTCTCGTTCTCGTGCTCATGGACGGTTTGATGGATAGAAGTATAAGCAGTGTCCTGGTGGAGCAAATGGCTATAAGACGGTCCTGAATAACCAAACGTAGGCGTACTCTGGTTTGAAAATGTATCCTCTTTGGCAGGCGGCGTGATATGTCTAATCGGTCGAGGGGTCTCTGTCGTACTGTGAGACAGCTCATCAACGCTTGACTGGAGGGCTTGCGCTTTCTTTGGCTGTGAGAAGTCACGGGTATGACCGGTAGTTATCTTGCCTGCATATAATGCACAAGTAGCAGGTTCGTTTGCTCGAGTAGTAGTAGCAGGAGCAGCTTCAGATGATCTGCCGATAGCTTTGGGAGATGACACATTAGGCGGACTTTGAACCTGGGACATTCTAAGTCCTGGAATAAAGCTGCTGAAACCGCTAAAGCTCAATCTGCTGGGCTTGTTGTTGATAGACTTTCGCTTCAAGGCGTTACTGGAAGAACCAGAACGGATGGCCTGGGGCATCTGAGCTACTGGCTTCTTTTGTTCTTGTGCTTGCTGTTGGACTTGCTGCTGTTGTTGTTGGCGTTGCTCCGGAGTACCGGTCAAAGTGCGGCTTAGGGTATGGGTCATAGCAATGTCTGACGAATTGGACAAAGCGTTTTGTGAAGCATTAGACGGCATGGATGAGTTTGCCACGGCTATAGGCAAATCCAAAGATTGGTGATACGAGCCGACTACAGTCTCGGAAGTGTCTTCTTGCATAGTGTGAACGGGATTCGACGTCAACGGGTAGCTGTGCTGATTGATTGAGAAGCTAGCACTATGAGCGAGGAACAGGTCATCCTGGGAACAAGATACTACAGGATTTACGGCCGACGCTGGACAAGCTACGGGTGGTTCCGTAATGGTTGTGTCGCCATTGAGCTCGGCTATTGACTTCGACGAGGGGTCCCAGCTATCCAGACTGGGGACTTCATAGCTCAAGTAGCTGTTGCTTTCGTCTAGCAGAGGCGCATTCTGGTCAGGTTTTGTTGGCTCCATGATGCCTTTCCGTGGTAGTCAAGACGAGTTATATAGGGACGAGAGAGGGAAAACGAGTGTTACTAGTTAGGGAATAGAGAAGAGAAATAAATATATAAAGCGAAGGTAGAAGGAACTATCACCTATAGAAAGGATACGGTTCTAGTTTCTTGAAAAGAGACAAAGGAAAAGAAAAGAACCAGATAAGAGGGACAATAGAAGATATAGCTGGCATCCCGGCAAATTGATTCCAAGAAACTTTGATAAGTCTCCGTCGGATTTGGGATTCGTTTGTCCAGCACAAGTCTACGGCCGATATATCACTAAACAAAACTTCGCCTATACATACATATGTACTTGTATGGAGAAGATGAGAGAAGAACACCTTCGACCTCCAGCTTAGCCTCTCATCGACGGCAAGCCACTGTAAGCATGCCAAGCATCGTATTACCATCACACGTTATATTCGGGCAATGGATTTGATTTCCCCATTAGTACCTACACTTCCACATATCCAACCTATTTACTATAATTGTATAGCTTGTAATCATCCAACCTGTTGGTGAACCATAATGGCATATCGAAGCCTAGACGCAAAGAAACCGCTACCCTGGGTAGTATGATGGGCTGACGCTGCTGATAAGCGACCGGACATTGATCCTTGGCAAGGTCGACTCACGGGGTCTTTAGACTTGGTGTAGCATGCAGAGCAATGCAATGAAGTCTAGAAATGACCAGATAAAAAACGCCGATAGTCTTCATGCTGATAGACAGCCACCATTTCAGTACATGTAGTATAAGGCCATCTTATTGTGAGAAAATCGTATCTGTACGCCACTCTGTAGACGGCAAGATACGATGATGACACAGAACCAAATTTATGCAAAATACAAAGTATGTATGTATTGAGTTCCGTTTCCATTGTTCTAAGCAGAAGGTAGTATGCATCTTGTCAAAAAAAAAAAGCTACCCATGTCAAGTCAGGCGTCTAAAATTCAAACAATAACCCCCCACCGGAACCTTAAGGGCACATTGTGTAAGATTCAAGAACACAATACATTAAGATACGAATTACACAAAAATTCTGGATCATGTCTATATCAAGAACTCACTTCGTTAGACTCTACTAATCTATCATTATATCAAGAGATCTTGACCCTAAGTATTCAGCCCTCTTATCTCGTTATGGAAAATACTAAAGTCGCCGACGGAATATACCAAAAAATCTATCAATTTCCTCTTCTATCGAACCGAATGGCGGGCTTATGCACTAGTTCGATCCTCTTTTCTTATCTTTTCTAGATGCCATGGTTTTTTTTTCCTTTCTTTTTTTCTAATAGGTAGAAAGTACGTACATAAGATTAGAGTGGTTTCTTTTTGTTAATCTTGACAATTATGAAACAAAATACATATGTACGCAGTATAGCCAGCTGCGTTGATTTTGCCCGCCTATGCTGTGCAGAAAGAATCTTACAGTTGATACAACCAGCCCCCCCCCCCCCCCCCCCCTTCTTCAGTCGCAACGCTATAACCTAGCCGTCATGTAAGCATTCAATAGTGACTAGAAGGCAATTCTAATTGCTCTAACTATGTACATATATGTATATCAGTCGTTTTTGTAGCGGGGAGAGTAGAAAGGAAGAAAGGAATCGAAAATCATATCTCTTTACAGCTAGCAAGTTCCATTCAACTGGCCATTCGCCTTACTTGCTACTATTCTTAGAAGCAGCACATGTAGGTTGGCCCGCCATAAGAATTCCTTTCGGCGAAGATGACAAAGCTTCTTGTAGTCGTACATGCTATGTAGCTATGAATAAATGCTTCACCATTCACTATTGTGTTTGTATCACTTTTGTGTTCTCCGACCTCATTCTCCAGCCTCGCAGTATATCCTCAATATGTCTATATATACGCTACTGGGAACTTGTGAGTAAGATAATGGGCCACCAGCCATGTTGTGTAAATCATGTAGAGAAAAGACGTCGAAACAATATCGGCTATATCCTATCAAGGAAATCTTTGCGTGGATCTAAATATACCATTGACTACGAATCTAACCACCAACGCCCGATTTCACTGTCATTGTGACGAGAATAGAGTGCCTAAATCACATATCTGTACAGATATGGTGCGTGACTATGAAAATACTGTGCGTACATATCTCTCAACGGCACAGCTACTACTAGTCTCGAGTCCAGCCAGACTATATGTTAAGCGAGCTGGCGTCTATTTTTGGAAGTTGACTGTTAGTACGTCGAAAGGACCGCTAACGACGTGTACATACTGTACATACGTACAGATATATATACAATATTGAATGTGCAGTGACGATATTCTATTCGGTATAAGGAAAGTCAACATATGCCTATGAATTTCATCATACATATACATATATACACTTATGTATGACGGTCTAGTCTTAGCGCGATATTTACGTATGTGCGATCACAGCTGTTCACGATTGGCACAACGTCTCGAGCACACTTTTTTCTAGAAAGCTTTGTCATATAAGAACTACGACATCATATGTATATTCCACGACTATTTCTTAATTGTATATATATGATATGTAGCCCATCTATCATTAGTAGTTCAATATATAGCTGAGTTCCAGTTTTCGACAAGATCATGAGGTAGTTTTCATCAGTCCTGCTTTATATATACCACCAACAACAATTACAAAATTAGCGTTACGTGAATAACATGTATCAGACACAATAAATGCCGTCTTCAATAGTTTGGTCCATCGCTAATTAGTCCTGCATGTTGAACTATATTCCGCTCTGGCTGTTCATATACAAATTCGATAGATGACCAGAAGACGTTATGGTAATGTCATTGAGGGCCCTGCCTGTGAAACAGACTGTGTATCTACATATGGAGATCCAATGTCACCTATATATTGTGACACTTGAGTAATTTTTTTCCTTTCCTCATATGATCCACAGAGTCATAGAGCATCAATCATGCGTGTCAAGTCTTGGGAAAAGAGGGCCAAAGAAGAAACACTATCGATCAAGCTCTGCCTGCCTGTTTTCCGCGGCCGCAGATAGTGGTCTTGTCGATGGGGTAAAAAAAAAAGATGTGCATTGAATTTCCGATATCCCACTAGCAGGTAGTAAGCAACAGCTTTGATACGAACTCCGTGTGCCATATGTCATCTTTCGTTTTATTGCTGATATACGTAGTGCAGTGGGATATAACTGCGATCTGATATAAACAGCACATGAACCTTGATCTTTATACTAGGTGGTGTAGGGACACTCAAATCTATAATCGATTGATGAAAGTCAGAGCTTCTCATTTCTAAGAAAGTCGCAGTCGTTGTTTCTAGCAAGTCAAGGGGTGACGATATCTGGTATAACGCATCTGTGGTACCGGTATTTCATTAGATATTCGGTACCGACATCATAGCACGTCCGTCACCTGAAGTACAAACGCATAACCGGCTACGACTATGGTCTGATATCTTCTAAGCCATGTCCTTCTCTTCAGTTGACAATGCTGTCCGCAGTAAACACCAAACTCGACCAGGAATCTGTCGCGTTACATCAAATAAGCCGAGAAATCTCAGCAAAGACAGTAGCAAAAAAAAAAAGAAACAGCTGCCTCCATTCTACAGCGTTACATGATATAGTTCTCTCATTTGCAAGCAGGCTTCCTTTATCTCACAAGCAGTAGGTTATAGCTGAAGCTGCAATGTACTATTACATTACTACCCTCTTTACAACTCGATGTTGGGCGCTCGGACTAAACCTCGCATAGTAGTAGTTTGGTAATGTTAAGCTCACGATGCCTGAGCTTGACTGGGGGGGGNNGGGGGGGGGGGAGGTTAGAGGCGTAGAGGGACGGTGAACTTGGATTCAAGTGCTCGGACGCAACCTATCCATTTTCTCGCCAAGCCTCTTATTACATATACTATTTCTCTCTTTCTTTTGCCTTCTTCTTCGCCGTTCGTCACTGCCCGCTTCTCCCGAGACGTTTTTAGTAGCAGAAAGTAACTCTTGATGGGTTTAAAGTGCACAGCTGGTAGTTATGCTATCTACCTATATCACCATCTTGATATATATGTTGCACCTCTTTTGGCATGATAAGTGCGGGGAAAAGAAAAGAAAAAAGGCTCGAGGTTCCATAACCAGCCTCTTTTCTTGTGCGTTTAGCATCAAGTGCTATATCGCTTCTTGATATCAGATCCGAGATATAAGGCCCGTCTGTTTCTTTGACATCTTCCCCTCTATCGTCGATTAGATCACTTGCGATCTAGTAAATCTCAACAGCCGAGTCTAGACCTCCAATCCTTTACATCATTCTGTCTATATCCTACGTCAGTCTCCACGAGAAACAACTCAATCAAGAGGAAATATCAGGATTCGTCGCATGTTGCATGGAAGGCTTCACCGAAATAGGCCTTGGCACCTTAGTGGATTGTATGTGCTACTATGCCATCAAAGTGCCGAAAGTATACAGGAAGAAAGACCGAAAGTTGCTACGGCTGCTACTCTTCTGACCCTCATCTCTCTGATCTTTCTTTATCTCTGTCAAGCCTTTACGGCTCTCAGAAATCGAGGGGTAAAAGGTCTTGTCTCGTATGCTAAATGCAACTACAACTTTTATACTCAAGCTTCTACGCGGAAAACAAGTCCAACTCCGCTCTTGAATGCTTAATTTCTTTTACCGAGGAAGCTTGGACTTTAGTATATTTATGCAACAGCTTACTGAAGTTTTCACCTTGTCTAAGCACTTTCCACTACATAAACCTCATTGTGCGAGACAGTTTTATCATGACAACTCCTGTTCTCTCTATGATACAGTTGTAGTTGTGTTTGACATAAGTCGCATAAATTACACGAATTATACAGCTTAGGATCTGAAGATAAAGCCGTTCGACTAAAGATCGCGTCCCCGTAAAGACTCGGTGGTGGATTTTGCCAGATACAAAGTACACTGTCAGCCAGTCTGGAACAGGCGCCCCGCCATTCTGCGACGTCTGCTTTGCATCCAGAAACCAAAGCAACTGCCAGGCTAAAGCCGTATGTCGTAGCCGGTCGGGCTGGTATCTTTACTACTACAAGTCTGTCTAGTACACTTTGAAAAGCTGGAACTCCACCCACTTAGTCACAGTTCAATAGCCTACTGCCGAGTTAGTCAAGACCTCCTCATCAGAATAAACCCCTCCTGTCATTATCATGTAGGTGGCACATCAACGTCTTCATATCAGTAAAAGGGTCTTGATTTGACTCACCTTTCGTTCTTTTTAGAGTGCCCAAGATGTGATCTGCAAGTTCATCAACAACTCTTAGTATCACGTAAAAATACTGCTTCGGGCAATATATGTAACGTTTGATTGCTCAACACATTTGACCAGCTGGCTTGGTAAGTAGAGAGTATCGAAGCAAGCAGCCTAGTCCACGCGATTAAGATATCCCTACATCCAATGTCAAAAGCTTGACGACCTGGACCTAGCATGGTATACATGTCTATCGGCCTATTTAGGTATGTATATATGTATATGTGTACCTAACTCAACCTAAGTGCTATAACCATCCATCCTATCGGCGATCTCTTTGGGCGATCTTTTTCTCTTCATAGAGATATATTGTGCCTTCATCTATGAAGAATCATCATTGCTCTACCCAAAAATCCAGCCTAGTGCAAGGTTCGCTTCTAAGATGCTATATTCCCAGCTTTTACTAAATGAACAACCTTCTTCTGTGTCTAGGATAGGAACAACTACTTGAGCTACCACTATTCGGGGATCTGAGCGACAATGCTTCGGCGACCTTGAAGATTTATGATAGTGACAGTATGTGACTAGATTAAGGTTAAGAACCGGGATTGAGCTGTTTCGTATTATGGAAGTTAGTTGAGAGCTATGCTTCGTTGATATGTATCAAAGAAACAATGATATTGTCTAGACTTCAAATATTCATATCATAACTGCAAGTAAGATATGATATCGACACTCGTCTCTTAGGATCTCACAATTCCTCTCCTCATGATGCCTTCTGGCTATCAACAAAAAAATTATGAGCAGCTTTCAGCGCTGGATCTAATAATGAAAAGACCTTCAAGTATCAAATCTAAATACTAGTGAAGCTGGACAAAGCTGAAGTTTTCACAAGCCTTTGAAGCTGGACGTCAACAGGCTATATCCCTGGGAAATTCACAAGCCTCATTTTTCACTTAACCCTGGCCAAAATCAGAGTTTAAGCCCGCTGAAAAATACACTCTAATTATGCTCCATATGTATAGTAGTATTTCCGAACTTACATACAGATTACCTATCTGGATGTATCGGTATGATCTTTTTAGTTCCGGAAATGGCGTGTCTTCATAGATATCTTAGCTGTGTTAACTAGTGATTAGTTCACCCACTAACTTGATATTAAATTCGTTAGTGTCGTGGCGGCCTCGTGTCTTTCCGGCTATAGCTTCTAGAGCATAAAAGACTAATTAGTAATGCTTTTAATATTCTTTTCTTTATATTATGTTCCTGCATATCGTGGCAGGAATAGCCTTGTCTGACGTTTGGTGTTTGCTTGGATTACTAGAAGTAAATTACAAGTCCGTTTAAATGATTTTCTGTGGTGCTATCAGCTCCATTGGAAAACAAAACAGATATTTCTCTCGCTTCATCTTCCAGGCAAGTTTGGACTCAAGAGAGAAAAAAAAAATTTTAGGTAAGAATAGTGGCGTCCATGGTACAGGGTACTTCATAGCCTTGAAGCTTTATACAGGATATCACAAAAACACATCGTTTTTCCTAACCGCAAAAGGACGCTCAAGAAAGTCAAATATACTTTCTCAAGTATACTTATCAGGTATATCTAATCCTTCGTCCCAATGCTGTGACGTCTCTAACTCAGGTCTGTCAAGACAGCAGTCGATCTATGGATGAAGATCCACAACAGCGACGATACATTGTAGTATCTCCGTACAGATATATCCTCCTGTATCCCAACAGGATGGGATCGTCTCGGGCAAGAACAAGGACGGTCCAAGTAGTTGAATAACTCGTGACGATGTAGATCATCGGTAGTGATAGATCATATTCAAAGATCGGCCACTTAATAAAACTTATCACACAAATACTAGGTATATGTTTGTAACTGTGTAGCTCTATGAGAAAAATATATCGCAGGAACTGCTTAGAACTTGGCTAGATATACGGATACAATTAGTACCGTGATCAAAGAGCCGCTAACTTCAGGTGTGTCTACAAAGTCACATAGCAATCCAGAACCATGATGTGATGCTCAAGCTAAACCTCTTCCCAGCCTTCTGTGATATAGAAAAGATACACAATACATAAGACACAATCACGGCGTGACGCTTATATCGTACCTACATCGACTGCAACTTGGTAGGTAGAAAAAGGAAAAAAGAACTCGTAATGCATGTACAGATATGAAAGAATGCAAAACGCATTGGTGGCTCTCAGACTCTTATTTCCGTTGGTTTGTGCAAAACATAAACTTCAGGTAGCTCGCCGTTTATAGTATTTTGGCCTTAACAGACTGACCAGAAGAGGGACAAAGCACAGCACAGACCCAATCCATTTTAGGATTCCTGTTCTATGCTTGATACATATATGCTGTAAGTTCGTCAGTCACTGTTGCGTTAGAATACGAATCTCGGCTGGACAAGCTGACTATTATGTATCTCAAGAACGCTACTCAACTAGAGTTACAAATAACGCAGAAAAGTAACCAAGACAACCGCCAAGCAATACAAATGAAGAAATAAGGGCACAGCATTACAAGACTTCTGTGCTTGTCAAACTTATCTCTCTTATTATTTGTGCATATGCAGGAACGCTCGAGTATAAACGTGTTCAAATGTCCAAGCACAACTTATTACAACTATATTTTGTACTTCATCTTATATCTAATAGTATCTTGGAAAAGTCATCTTAACTAGCTACATGTAGTAGTGTCATTGTAGACTAGTCGAATAAAAGGTTTATTATCGATGTATATTGGCCCGTAATGGAATATATTCTCGATGCTTGGTGATTATCTATCTCGCTTATTAATCTGATAATCGTCCGATTTTATGCAGCTTGCAATATGGTCACTATTGTAGAGAGTACATAGATGATAGAGTCAGCTGGGGGGTGGCCATCTACATTATATGATTTTGATTTCACTGTTTTTGTGATAAAGTTAGAAGCTTCAAGTACGACTCTATCATATTCATAGTGAACTATATGACGTCCGATATGGATCCTGGAAGTCTTTTCGAAAGTATATTTCGTTTCAGAGTACTGATACACAACTTATATCATACAGTAAACGAACATACATAATTATCTGGATGATGATAGTTGATACAATTGCCCTATTAGGGCAACCATTCGGGCTTTGGCTAGTAGACGAGATAAACTCGGATAGATGATAAGTATTGCTAACTTGTACTCTAGAATAGACACAGCAGATATAGATATGTATATCCAAGCGCATAAATATGTAGAACAACATGAACACAGCAAGCCAAACAAAATCAGCATGTGATAGTCATGTGTGGCGTATTTCTTGGAAACTGATTTACCCCTCTAGTCTAGCTTCGTTACCTCATCATCCCCTGACTAAAGAAAGGAAAAAGAAGGAAAAAAAGAAGATGCGGTTCAGCCCTCTTCAGCTATCCATGGTTCTTTCACCACAGTACCACCTCTATGGCATCGTGACTAGAACAGCCACCATGATCCAAGCTACTACATACTATACTATTATAGGCAGTCAGCGGTAGCTAAAAGCGGCAAATGCATCAGCGTAGTCAGTCTCATGCATCTCACCAGGCTGCTAGTAATCAGCTCGGCGTACCTGAATATCAGGTCAATTTTTCGTATTTGCCTCCTACCTGATTATCAGGTTTCTTCTTTAGTCGCTTATGTTGATAATCTAAGCCCTGTCTGCTTTTTGTGTATCGTAGAAGAAGCTAATCAAGATATTGAGACCATAATTATACATAGTTTCTCTATTTGTACATTATTTTTGACGTCTCTTTTCTTGTATGTTCCCAAATCAAGGCATATCAAACAAGTTCAATCAAGGATGTTAGACTATCAGCAGGCACTAGTTTAGTTGATTACATTCAGCCAGCTTTTGTTTTTATATATGAAGAGGCGCTGACGGGAGGTCGAAAAGAAGCAAATACATAATACAGTATCTTCGGGTATCATGCCTCTGCATATCTATCACACACGGGATATAGTGCGTTAGGTTATCACTAAGTCATTATACCCCACATATCTTACACCAGATTACAGCGGTGCCATGATAAGCGAGCATAAAATCCCAATTATGGGGATCAATTTCAATCGATTAAACGCAACGATGGGCCGCCTCGAGAGATTCTGTCATGCTAGTCTTTATGTATGCATATGATGTGTAACTAATTATCTACAGCAAAGAATTACCGAAAAGAGAGTTATTTGGGTCCATAAATCTTGACAGCAACCTATAGACAGGCCGTGATTCACTCAGGTCTCTATCGGTAATTATTATAGGTGTAAGATGTAGTAAAACTGTTCATTGTACACATGTAAAGCCGCCAGTCAAGCAGAAACAATGTCTCGCCCAACCATCCAATATCACAAATCCGGATTACAAAGCGGCACATGTCTAAGACTTTATGGACGTCGATTGCAAGACTTTCTTCTTTGTCTTTGTGCACATCACGAGACATATCAACTTAGCTTCGTTTGATGAGTACATGAGAACGACCAAATTAAGAGGGTCTAGGTGGAGTTTAGGCTAAAAGTATATCAGAGTATTCTCTAGAGTCCGAAACAGATTTGCAATCTACACGTTGATTAGTGATTAGTCAAGCTACCTATCAGTTTTTTTTTCAATTTCAAGATCTACCCACTTATCATGTCCTTTTGTAGCGTAGTGTCATAACCCTATGTTTCTTAAAACCCTATATCTTGCCAAAAGTTGTACGTCCGGGCACAAACATCACATCAAGATATTTGTCATCGTTGTAGCATGGATAAAGCCCACGTTGTTTTCTCGATGGATGAATTCTTCCGCTCGGTTGGACGCATAAGTAACAGATATTGATGCCGACTAAAAAGTTGTATAATGTCTCATAGCAATCTTGGCTGTTGAGAGAACTATAATCTCTCGCCTGTCATATGCGAACTTCAAAATATGTAGTTATACAATTTTGGTCTCATGTTTGTGCTCACTCATCTGGCGAGGCTCTCTTTTGAGCATGCTTATGTATGTTAACAACGTGGCTCGGGTGGAACTACTCTAGAATGAAAGAGAATTGTATCATCTGAAAGCATATACCAGAATCGATGAGACTGTTAAGACGCATTCAATATCAGATCATCACACGTCACATCGGAGGAAACATTGGGTATATTGTATTCGCCAGTCGAATTATATCCCCTTCAAAAGATCTTAAGAAAGGACTGTGTAGTCTTCAATAAATTGGGACTTCTGGCATTTTAAGATTTTGAAGGTATCATGACGACAGCATATATTGATCATCAGATACCATAGAATACTATTGGAAAGCAGTTCATAAAGAATTAGAACAAAACTATCGTAAGTATGAAGTCATAAAACCAGGGTAGAAAAAGGACAAAAAGACTTCTTTTCCATGCCAATACAGAATAGTTTCCATTGGTCTTTCTTCTTCCTACTAGGACTCGCTACATATTGGGCGTGGTGAGGTTACAGTGAAACAAGGTCCTCAAAATTGTTAAAGAAAAGAAGTCCAGACTGGAAAAAAAATACAATATTTACAGGGCTCAAAAGTTGGCAACAGGGCTCTTTGTGAAAGAATTAGCGTAAAAACAACCAGTGACGCGATGTTACAGCAGTTAAGGCGATCTTATGGATAAAATTCTATGTTCATTTTTTCTTGAACGAAGAGACCATGACGCCGGTCGCCTAAAGCCTGTTTTTATTTTATTATACATTCTTTGTTCACGCCGCTCGGCGTTCTTTGTTTCCCATCACAGACCTAGTAAGAAAATCAATATGAATTATGCAACCTCCAGGAGACGTAGAATCACTATAGATCACAAGGCCTTCAATAGAAGCTACATAGGAAGTACTTATTGGTGTAGCATCAGAAAATTGATCTCCTAAATATACTGTGGATTATCGTATCGCAATTATCGATATATACATGTTCTTTCTTCATAAGATCTCTAGATAGTAATCTATCACCAAAAGGACTGTCATAATCGTGATCATCATGACTGGAGCCTTTACCTACAGAAATAGTGCACAATAATCTATGATGATAAATATAGCATCAAATGTGAAGAAATTATACCCAAAAGATCTCCAACATATACCAAGACTTGGAGTTAAAGCCAGTGGAGGCACAAGCGAAGGCGGCTTGAACCATCATCGTCGGATTTACTCGCCTTTTTTTTTTTAGCCTTCTTTATTCCGTCTCTCCGGGAGGCGAGCTTGCTTAAAGATAAATGAAGATACGGTAGACATAGTACATATAGTAGTACAGATCGATGCGACTTTCGGCAGCCTTGATCAATGATGCCCCAGCCGTCCTCTAAATCGCCCAACAATATCTACAGCTGCCGAGAGCTTGACTTCTAGTGTTTTTGTATCCTCTGTTGTATGTGTTCATATTGCCATACGTTAGTTACTTACAATCATGAAAATTAGAGCTAGATCCAGCTATATTCATAGGTGATATACAGAAGTGGAAAATATAGGGCAATAGGGAAAACGGCACCTGAGAAAATAAAATGAAAATGAAAAAAAGGTATCATCAGGGTATACGATAATAGCCGGCGTCATGGGTCTTGGCTAGTAGATCAATAATTTAATACAAATAGTTGCAGATAAAATGACATGGGGCTAGAAGGGGACAGTGAATATAGACTTTCCAGTACTAATACATTTAACAACGGAATTCAAAGCGAAGCAGAGTAAAGAAACAAGATGTGAAGAAAAATCAGTTTCTACATGAAGTGATTATTGGTGTAATTTTATGCCTTTGTTTTCATCACAGGATAGCTTACATATATATGTGTGACATAACAAGGGAGGAATTTGAGAAAAATAAAGATAAATATTCTGAATAAAACTGTGGCTTACATAGCTGTATGTGTATGTATGACATGTAAGTGACAGACTGATATATTTCCCAACATGGTAATCTGAGCACTTTAGGAGATGGCTTTTATTTTGTTTCCAGAATGACAATGTACCTCATATTCATCATGGCAATTTGTCAACACTGTATCAGCCATTGTTTGTGATGGTTGTCAGACAGTTTTAGTCTTCAATATTTGCGAATAGGGAGTAGTCCACAAAATTACATATCATGAGTGTAATTGTAAATCAAACTCCATACAAGTACATGTATTTTCCTAATATCATATTCTCTCTCGTAACATCAATAGTTCAGCTCTCCCTTTTCCCTATCGATCTAGCAATGATGTTATAGGAGATTGGGCCACACTTGGATAAAGTTCGTATTGGAAGAATACAAAGAATCTGAGAAGATTTCTTCTATAACTAGGGGGGGGGCAAAATAAAGAACGAGACTACATTGAATGATATTCCTGGAGATTTTCTAGTGCCAATAACGATAGGACTCACTGTTTTTACTCATATGGAAACGAGAAAACATATGGTTTAACGGCGAGGAAACAGGGCGTTAGTAGGCCGTAAGTTGGCGGGCAGAAGGGGTCCATGCGCAGTTCGTCGTACCACAGCACTGGCTTCCCTCTGGGAGTATATACTTAGTACTACATAATACATGAGGATGAGATAGAGGGAAAGATCCAAGTTTTCCACGGTATTGGGAAATAGAAGAGAAATAGAACATTCGTAAGTATAGAATGGGACGTAGAAAAGGGGCATTGATCTTTGTAGAGCGGAAAAGGAAACTTCAAGATATCAAGAATCTAATTCCTACAGGTGAACACAACATGATATTGACTAAACGCACATTAGCAATTCCGAATTTGTCTTCAATCTTGTCGTCTCGGAGGTTTCCTTGCACGTTAAGCCGAGCCTTTCAGTACTACAAACTCTAGTGCATGTTGTAGGAACCGGCCTTCATTTCGGCCCTCTGCAATTTGTGTTTGATGCCTTCTCGCTTCACATTTTGCAAGAATTTGCTCCTAGTATACATGTAGAAAAGAATGAAGGGGCTCTGTATCAAAGTAAGGTCAGGCAAAAAAAAAAATATGAAAAATGAAAAGAAAAGAGAAAACGCCACGAAACAATTAGACGAGAAAGCATACTATCTATGATGAATGCTTGTAACGACTTGCTCTAGCCTCCACTAACGATTTATCAAGCCTGCCGCATGCAGGGCATATTAAGAATGTCTTGGATCAATCTAACAGGCTTCTAAGCAATAGTATACATATAGTTAACAATAAGCTGTCAAGTTGGCTAAACGGCGTATTTTCTCCGGTGATAATCCTCAGGGGACAACGAAGAAAATAAAAATAGGCTGTTAAGAGGCCATTCATGGCATGGAGAAACAAAACCATATCACCTTCTCATCTTGAAAAGAAGATACAAACACACAAGCCAGACACTGTTGACATGACATAATGTCTTTGATGCAGCCATCAGCTTACAGTACAACCCCCTAGCTGACTAGGTAGCTGGCCATTCACACTGGCCAAGGTTACAGGTGGACAGATGTTCACCTGTAAGGCAGAAGATGACTCTTGAAGAACTATCATTTTTCACAATATGAAGTATTAAGAAAATTGATAATTTCATAATAATATTGAGAAAAAGAAAAAAAAAAAAAAAACTATCTTTGTTCTCTTACACGGAGCTCAGAAACATCATTTTCGGTTGTATTCCTTCCATATTCCTTCCCGGTCTTTGCTTTCTAAGGGCCTTTCAAGCTCTGGTCCATCAACAGATGTCAAACAATTAATAGGTCCTGTGGCTTACTGGGGATGGATCTCTAAAACTAAGCGGTACATGTTACTAGAGAGCTGATGGGTGAAAAAACCTGGTTTGTTCATTAGAATCTTTTTATGGCCACTCTGATATTGCAGGACATGTAATGATCATCGTGACTTTGACAAACATACAGCCAGTTATTTGCTGTCTTCTCGGCATTTAGCCTGGTTGGCTATTGATCACTCCGATGGTTTAGCGTAGCTTGGACCGCCTGATATGTGACGTACCTGTACATGTCTTTTGCCTTCTGGTGTAAATTTTGGACAATTCCTTGCTTCTCCCTAGCCCAGCCTTGTTCGATGACAGAGTCCTACCTACTTTATTTTTTGTTCTAGTATTGGAATGAGGGAGCATTCATTTTCTTGGAGAAGTCGGATATGACGAGAAATATGGTATCCCTTCAACTATATTCCAGTGTTTCCTGATGGCCATCCCGAAAGGGAGAATTAAATCTTTGCCATGAAGAAAATTTACGTCTACATACGAAATATATATTCTCCCTTGAAGTAGATAGAGGATAACTTTTGCAAGGACAAATTATGATGTCAAGTAGTCGTGGATGCCTTTAGTGTCATGTATGTATTAGGCCCCGGCATAGATTGACGTTAAAGGAAGTCTTTTCAACATGAACAAAACGACAGGAAATCAAGCCACGATTTCAGTGCAAGAGAAAGATTACCTACATGTATTGAATTTTGGACTGCAATTCTGATATTTTATTTATTTTTACCTTGACAAATTTGCAATATTTGCTAGCCCTGTGAAGGAGCTGCGGCCTACTAGCCGGAGCCAGTACTTACATTTGCAGAAAATAATATTGCTAGGCGTTCCAGCAGCAAATATACAGAGAGAAGGCGATCATTTTCCTGGTCTGGCATTTTGTAACAAGCCTAAAAGTCTGCACCGTTGCTCGGTTGCCAGACAATTAGACAATCCCTCCTAGAAGTCAGGCATCTTCTGTACATATACGTACATAGATATTGACAATGGAGGGGCTTAGTAACAGACATCATAGTAACTAATTGACTGACATCTGTTCATGAAAAAAATATATCAGTTAGTTAACTGGTCAGTACATATGTGTATATGACTAATTGCAATCCTCTGACTATAGTGTGCTTCACAGGATGTCTATAAAATCGATACTGCAAGTAAGTGGAGGATATTGCCTGCAAGGGTTAGGGTTCATGAACCGAGAAAGTAAACATTACAAAACCACGACATACCATAACTATGTAGTGGCAAACTATTAGCGCTACAATAAGGCAGCGGCCTCGTGCCAATAATGTCAAATTTATAGGCCTACGACACGCAGCACTTTTCGTTTAGCCTAAGTTTAGCCTCCTAAAATATTGCTTTGGGTTAAGGCGCTGTTAAACTTCCAACTGTAGCAAATCGAGGGAAGTCGGCCAAAAAACAATAACATGTACAAGCTATTTGATACTAAGACTTAGCTTCTACTAACACTATAGCGAGATACTAACTTACCACTCGGACTGTTGCTAGTGTCAGGGCAAGGAAGTGGCTGCTTCCTTAGGCGATCCTGGAGTGCCCCAGCTCATGCTAGAACCTGGCATTAGACTACGAGCCTTGAAAAGGATGCTCTGTCACAGCAAAGTAGCCCGGCGATGTGAGAATTGAAGCATTTATCTGAGAGCCAGCCAAGTCCAGCAAGCTTAGTAATAGAAGATAGCACGAGCAACTCGGCGCTAAAAAAAAACCCCTAGAGATAAGACAAAATCGATGTGAACTGAGCAAGAACAAACTGCTACTACATCACAGTTAGCAAGGCGAAGAGAAATGAAGAAGTATTCACTTTTTAGCTAGAAGGAATGTTCAGAGAACATAAAGCCAAGGGTATTTCGGACAAGACCGTGACGATCATTACTCACTGCACAAGCCGTCTAAAAGTCCTATATCGGGCTAAAGCAAAGACTGAGAAAGACAAAGTGAATTCAGAACCAACGATATGACTGTGCCAGATAAAAGGCAGAGGCGCCGAGTTGACATATATCCGACTTGCCATAAGGAAGTCAGAAGGATATTTCAGAGTCTTTCTTTTGACGCCTCTTCTTCCTCTATAGTGAAAATACCCTCGTCGCTTCGATTAGAGTTGACTTTGACTGGCTGTTTCTCGTTTGGTGAGTACAGACGCAGCGATATGTGATGTGGCCTGGCGAGAGACATGTTTCGATTCTGGCGGCTGTCTAAAAGGCGAATAAGATGGGTGTAATTGCCGTAGAATGTCAAAGTTCTTCCCAGAGTATCAAAGAGCTCAAAGAGTAGCGCATATCATGGTCCCAAAGCTCCATTAGAGAAAAGAGCCTGCTTTTGAAAGAATAATACGTAAACTTCTACTTTGTATGGCGGATTGGCTGGTGTCCGGCTAGGTCGTTCCTTCCTATCTTGAACATGTTCCTGAAATCAGATGCACGAAATGCGGCCACTATGGCTCAAACATACCTCGAGNNACCCCCCCCCCCCAGAAAACCAGCCCCAAAGCGAAGAAGGAAGGAACGAAGGTGTGAGTAGTAGCGAAAAAAGCAAAGAAGATGGATGCAGTTGCAGTTCTGAGTTGAATAAAGCCGTTTGAGAAGAAACTACACCAAAAACATAGCCGTCCGCAGCTTCTGTTTTAATTTTTATTTCCTTCCTTGTTTTTCTTCATTCACTTATTATCTTGTTAGCCTGGTGCTCTTTCCCATCTAGCACCTGGATTCTTGAAAGATATCACGATACTTTTCTCTTCCCCTTCTTTGTTGTTCCTTGTCTAGTTTAGCTGCTGTGTGGCCTTTCTCTTTACTGGAAGCTAATTTCGCAGATCCTGCTTTCTTCTCTGCTATACTCTTAGTGTGTTATATTGTCTAAGACTGACAACTACTTTCTTCGTTCTTTGATCGAGTAAAGAATATAGAAGAACAACAAACAAGACATACAACCGACGCACGCACCAGATTCAAGCCTTTGTTTCGTGCTTTTACGAACCTATTGACAAGGTTTAGGCTCGTTGTTATCTTTATCTTATTCCACGAGTACCAACTTCCAAGCAGCTTCCAAGACGTTGATATTGATGTTTATATGCCTGCTTGTTGTTTACTGAGACCTTGAGTGCCAATTTCTCCCGTACCAATAATCACGACCGTCGACCCAGATACTTTGCTTGAAACCAGCGCTTTTTGTACCTCACTCATACTATTTCCGACGGCTTTGTTCGATACTCTTTGTTCGACGCCACCACGAGAACGCCAGAGATCGAAAGTTGACAAACAGACCTGCTCGGCTCCACTTCACAACACCACACCAAGGACGAGAATTTGTCGATTTTTGTAGCATCTACGGAGCTGCGTTTTCTGCAGCCCACTTCTTACGTCCGGTGCTGCGTTACCTTGCATTGCATTGCATACACTCGTCATACACTCGTCCTGCATATAAGCTGCATCTGATCCCGAACCTGAGTAGCATTACATCAGATACCTTCTGTACCGGAACCAGAGGATAGGATTTTATAAATCCAGGAACAGGAAAAAAGACTTATTTAATAAGTGCAGCGCTCGCTCTGGCCTCAACATATTACTCTGTACTGCCTGGCCCATTGCCTGCTCAACTGTTGCTTGTTGCTCGCACAACCGTGTCACTCAACCAGCGGAAAGATATAGCAGGGAATTTGCTCCCCAGACATCCAGAGTCCGTCTTACGCCCTCCGCCCTCTGTCGGCCTCGTTTTTATATTGGTGATACTGAAAAGTCTATCGATATATAGGCCTCTGCCTCGCAGCTATCGTGAGATCTCTCCTTGCCTCTCTTTCTGCATCCTGGTCTCGATCTCTGCGGTGGCCGCCGTCTTCCCGCATCACAAGCCGGGTAACAGAGCATCCGAGTGCTCTTTGTCTTCTCTGCATTGTCTTCTATAGTCGTTCTGTCTAGGGCCTCCCCCACTAAAAAAAACAGGAAAAAAAAAGAGCTACGGTCGACGGAAAGCGCACAGCACCCTCAGACGATCAACAACTAGCGTGGGTGTATGAGCGTATGAGCGTCAGACCCCCTGTTAGCCCGTCAACACCCTGGCTATTTTGTATGGTCCTTGCTGAAAGGCCAGCCCAACGCTTTATTCGGTCTGCTTTTATCGACAGCCTGCGATATCTGAACTTGACTGGGGTTCTGCCTGTTAAGACTCTGGCCTCTCCAAAATTTGACAATTTTGGAAGACGCATGGCTAGTCCTGGGCTCAACTTGACTAGACTTTGCTGATCCATCATTATTACCTTTCTTTTAGCAGTTCCAGCTGCTCACCAAGTGTACAAGTATATGTATACTTGTGCTAAGACTGTACACACAGTCACTCTTTTGTCTTTGACTTTCCGTTTTGATATTGTAATATCTTCCTTCCTGCTGGCCAGTCCCAGTTTTCCTACTTCCAGTCTGCCTTATATCATCGTCCCCTGGCACTTTGGTTTGGCACTGGCCTCTCTTCTTCCGACAACTACTCTTTTCTTCTTCATTCTGTTCTTGTCCATTTGCTTTTGTTTACTGGTTCGCCATAGCTTCGCCCGCCCTACAAAAACGGACGCTTCTAGTGTCTCTTACCTGCTAGATCACGCTGCCTCTACCACGAACACAACTACGGCTTTTTCTCGTGTCCTCACTGTGCCCTGCTCTGCGTTCCCTGCATACCTACGTATCTACTTACTTGCTGCCCGTAAACCAGTTGTGGCCTGCCTTACCTGTGCTGCGACCTCACCCGGGTTTGCTTTTATCTGGTTCCATCAAGTGTCCTCGCCCATCCTTATCTTATATATTGACACTCCTTGATGTTCCGGTAGCATCCCGCTAGCACCTCGCCTTGCCCTCTGTCCTCGCTGCACGTTCTACAGTTGCTCCTTATTTTATCGTCTTTTTTGTTTTGTTTATTTCTCACCCGCTGTCCACCATGGGTCGGACTTCAAAGTTTTCTTTTCCTGTCCCTAGTCGCAGGAACAGGAATTCTCAAATATCTTTATCTTTACCACCACCACCACCTATCTTCGAGAATCCCACTCCAACCTTTTCCAGCAAGATTGATCAGATTCTCGGCAGCGGCCAGCAACAGCCATCAGTCTCACAACAATACTTGAACCAACAACGTCGTACTAGTGTTGCTTCTTCACATTGGGAAACCGCCAGCACTTCGGCCATCAGTGTCGCAATTTCTGACACCACCACCGTTGCTCCTACCGTCCATGGTCTCAGTGTGTTGAACGAAGACACCGAGAATAACAACTGGGACGGCGAGTCTGCTATTGTGCCCAACTATCACTTTAGACACAACAAACATCTCTCCATCACCCCTTCCATTGCTTCTTCAGACGCCGCAAGCCTCCTTCGACGCTCTAGCTCAAACTCCACCATCACTTCTTTTTACGACAAGTCTAGAGTACCTTTGTCTATCTCTCAGCAAACCTCATCTTCCGCCATGGCCAAGGGATACCCAAATAAGGCGTCTTCCGTCCTAGACATGGAGGGTACTGCCGCCCCCAAGAAAAAGCCTACCAAGTTGAAGATCGCCAATTTCGTGCGCGGCAAACGAAGCCAGACTAGTCTTCGCTCTGACGGTGCATATGATTCTGGCCTTTCTCCCGACTCTAGCGTTTCACCAGCCTCTACCTACTGCCCTAGTGCTATGTCTTCTATCACCGAACCATCACCAGTGGAGCCTAGTAAACATCGCTTCGGCCGCAAATTCCTTCAGCCTTCGAACCGGCGTCTCAAGAGTCCTTCTAGCACGCCAGCTTTGGTACCCCAAAAGACTTCCACAACTGAGCTCAACAGCCTATATGAACACTATGAGCGTATGACGTTTAGACAAGTCCATGACGAGGAGGAATCTATTGAGCAGATGCCTGAGTCTCAACAACCTACGAGCACCGAAGAAGAGCTACGACTAGAAAAGTTGGCTGCTGCTGCTCTTGAAGAGGTTGCCATCATCAGCGAAGAACAGTTCATTGCTGCTCGGCCCGCACCAAACCCACCCTCTCTGAGCCAACAGCAAAACCAGTACTCATCACCAGCATCGTACCATGAAGCTCATCCCATCATTCACGAGCCACATCTTGGACACGAGTATTTCAACCCGAACATGGCAGTATCACCACGGGCTAGAGCTGTTGCTGCTGATGATTGCAATGCTAGTCTGTCTAGCAGAGTCACCAAGGCTTCTAAAGCATCAAGAAGTTCGAACAAGAAGTCGAGTCTTATTGAAGCCGACCTCAAAGAGCGTAGCATGCTATCACTCTCGTCTGACTCTGAAGACGACACTGGCTCCGTATTTTCTGCGACTAAGACTTCTGCACCCCAGCGTGCCTCAATCTGCACTTCCATGAGCAGTGATGTTAGCATACACACCAACGAGGATCGCCTTGCTCGAAGCCCATCTCACAAGTCTTCTTCTACTAGACGGACGAGCTTCGCCCCATCCAACACTTACCTCACGATCCCTCATGACCAGCCCATACCCCGGAACACGCGTTCTACTGGTACTCGTCCAACTTCATCCGTGTGCTCTTCACCAAGATCTCCTGCGTCAAACTCCGCCAAGCCTCCAATGCAGCCTATCATTTCTGAGGCCGCTCAAGCTAGCAGTGCTAGATGTGCCAGCACTATCCTCATGATGCCCGCTAAGCGCATAAATCAAGCCGCCATGGGTGATGCGCCTATGCGTGCCTTACCTTCCCTGCCTCAGCGCAATGCTTCCGTGTGTTCCAACTCAACTGGAAGGGCTACACCTCCGCATAGTCCGACTTCTATGGAATTCTACGTTAACCCTGTTACTCGCGCATCTCCCAGCGACTCTCGCATCATGGCTGTTACTAGACAGGAGGAACTTCTCTTAGCAGCTTTGAGGCAGAAGCGTGCTCGTATGAGAGAGAACATCATTTCTGAACTTGAGGAGGAGAATGTCCACCAGCACAGAGCGCGCGGATCCCAAAACACGATCACCGAAGCCAATGTCGATACTCGTCGCCTGTCTGTCAGCTCGAGGGCCTCTGTCAGCACTGTTGGTAATGGATCGCACAGAGCATCGTTCAACCGCGGAACCACTGCTCAGAGCGCTAGCATGATGAAGCAGATGTCCATCTCCCAACAGCAGCAGCAACAACAGAACTCCGACTTCTTCCCCCGCGATCGCAAGCCATCGTTGACACCTTCTATCAAGAAGGAGCGAATCATGCTATTCCTAAACCCACCGGAAGAAGCTGCTGAGGCTTCTGATATTGGCGAGTATGCTGATGATAGCGATGATGATGACATCTCCAGCGACGACTTCTTCCGTCTGCCTGAGCCGCCTAAGCACACCTACTTGAGACGTACTAGTACGGCGTCAATTCCTGTGGTGCATACGCCCCTCAAGGCCCCCATGCCTGCTCGCATGCCTTCATCAGCGGTTGATGACGTACGCATCGCTCTATCATCGAATGGTAGCGACATCGATATCATGATCACCGGAGCGGGCATCCCCCGTCCTGATTCGCCAATCTCACCTCTCGAAAATGTGTTAGTGGATGCTACATCTATGCAAAGACGTAAAGCTGCTAGACTCAGCGCCGTCGGTAATGGACATGGCGTCCCCTACTGGGGTGATGATGATTAAAGAGGATAAGAAACAGCAAGTATGACTTTGCCTCATATCCTTTCTTTTTGGGATAACTCCCTTTCACCACGATTTCTCAATGAGTGAAACAATAAAAGAGAAGGACACCACTTCCAACAATTTCCTCTCATACTACCAACTTGTAGTATTAACTACTCTTGCTTTTTTCTTATACCTAATGATACCACCGCCTTTTTCTTATTGCTTTTTTTACTCCCTATCAATTTTTTTCCCTTTTGTCTCTACATATCTTTGCTTTGTCAAAATTTTCTCCGGATTTACCTTATCATCTATCCACCCATATTTATGGTTTGATGTCTGTTATATCTATTGTCCCCCCCCCCCTCCCTTTTTGTTTTTCCTTTGTAGCCTTAATGATTCACCTGAGATGATTTCTTCATTCCTGTTACTCCTCCTACTTTTTATTACTATTATCACTGCCACTTCTTATCATTGTCGATTTTTGGATTTGTTCACTATCTATTTCTTCTCTATTGCCAAAGGCTTTTGTTTTCTTCTTGAACTTCGATCTTTCCTGAATATCTATCTGGAAACTCATTTTTTGTACTTTTTTTATTTTATCTATCTATATTGATAGAGTTCACTCTCTACGTTGTTTCTGAAACATAATGAAGATAAATCCCATTTCTATTTCTTACTTGACAGTCTCTATTGTAACCAGTCCCTGAAAGTGTTGTTATTTGGGATTTGTTTATGATATGGTACATCTATACATAGTGTTTTATAACGCATATTTGCATGTAGTCTCATATATTTACATCTTTTTTTATATAACTGATTTATACCTGATAAAACAATCTTCAAGCCTACAACTTAGTGAGAAAAAAAATGCAGCAAAAAGTGCAATTTTCGATGTTGACATGTATAACCTGTGTACACAGCAGAATAAAGAAGAAGAAAACAGGGAGATGATGTATTTATTAAGGCAGAACGCAAAAAAAAAAACCCCAACGGCTCTTCTCTAGTAGGTCGAACCCTCAGGAGGCTGCGGGATCTTCTTGTTGGAAGCCTGAGCCATGTACCTCCGTAGTTCGATGAGGACTGTCTCCATGGTGTGGTCGCGCTTCCACTCGTTTAGGCACGGAAGATGGCGAGGATCGACCTGACCGTTAGAGGGATTGACAGCGGGCAAGTTGACCATGCTGATGAATTGAATTGTAGGGGGAACGTCGGGGTATTGCGGGCCGCAGTGCATCTTGAGAGAGTAGATGCGGTTCTCATGAACGCTCTGTGTGTAAAGTTGTCAGATGATGTTACGATTATTGCCAGATGGGACGGTCTAAATGGGAGTCTGAAAGTAAGAAGAGAAACATACGTGGGGAGGACCAATGATGGTGCCAGTCCAGTTCGACATGAGTAGATCTTCAGGATCCTCAAGACCGTAGGAGCAGGCCTCTGTGTGACAAGCAATGGGTTAGCTATATGTTGTTGCTAACGATGATACATCTTTATAGCCTCTCGATGAGACCAGCTACTGCCGCGACCAATGACTACATCGGGAGAGGGAAAATAGAGATGGTGGTTTGATGGAGGGGCTAGATCGTAAAAGCTGATGACTATGCGCTAGGTATATCTTTGTCGGTTGGGCCATCTTGAGCATTGAATCGGCGTATAGCAAGTATTTTTATTCGTTGATGGAAGAGAGAAATAGAAAAAACTAACCAGCACCGAGGCCCTTTTCGCCCTTTTCCAGCTCTTCGAGCAAGCGGAAGTTTCTGGGGATCTTGGCAGGAGTAGCCATTGTTTGCTTATCAAAGGTTGCTCTTGTCGACTTGATAGATAGGGGAAAAAAAGAAAAGAGAAGGCAGAGCCTGAGATAGAAGGAGATAAGCAAAGAATTAGGCTACAAGAGTCTAGATACTCAAAGTGGAAGGGTATTGGCGATATGAGAACTTGCTTTTAGTATGCGACGTTGGCTGGGGTTTCGAGGGTTTGTAGATGCTAAAGCAAGCTCATGGACTTGGGAGGGGTTGGCGTTCTGCTGAGTCAGCCGGTACGACGGCAGCGACAATGAAAACAAAATAAAGATGCAGAAATCGTTGTAGTAGTGGTAGTAGTAGTAGCGGAATTTGGATTAATTAGTGGTTGACTTCGTAATATAGCTCAATTAATATGCCAAACAGATAACTAACTCATCGCAGCATATAATGATAGCACTATTGTGTTTTCAAGAGCAGCGTCCAGGGCAATTTTATTAACATTGACTTGCTATCTTGTAGTATCAGTAATTGTAGTTGATCAGAGTCACTGGTCACTAGTATTTAAGCTAATACGGGTTAAGCCTCGCTCGCATCAAACCATAAGGAAGTATTTCCGGTCTACATATGTATGTATTAACACTATTGACAATACCATATCTGTTGCATTACACTGCACAAAGCCGCGCATATGACAATGGGCAACAATGTTTGGGTTCGGTATATATTGAGGATCACTACAAGGATTATGACGTATGATAGCTAGCTAGTAGATTGCCTCGTCGCAGCACAGTCTAGATGCAGCATCATGCATGTAGCGATAATATTTCACTGCACCCGAGAGTGTCTGCTGTCTTCATGGATAAGAGAACTTCTGATAGCCGATGCGCATATTTTAGGCACCTTTGCACCCGAGTTATCTATAGTTCTGGTTTGGGCACGAGCTATTGGGCAATTCGGCTAGCCTACGGAGACTTATAGAGCTGGTCGTGAAGGTTAAGCGCTGAGTTGGATTGATGGAGGGGCTATCCGGAGCAAGGCTGGGTTATAAAAAAAAATAACAATAACAGCGTTGGCTTGATTGTTGTAGAGGGTAGTTCAGCCGAGATTTATCCAAATAGTCTGTTGCTGACTAACAGCAGCCGTGAGTTTGACATTCTTCCCTCCCTCTGCCTTCCGAACCCAATGCCATTGAACGTCCAGTTAATAGTCTTATTTTCTCGTGAAAACTGAAGGGAGCAATCTCCTAGTTTTAGCAAGCGTTTGCACGTTCAATTGATGGTATTTTGCTGCACAATTGGCTCTACTGTTCTTTCTATTTCGAAATAAAGAAAACATAGCGTCACCTGTCACCACTTGATTAAATTCGACAAACACAATAGAACGGACTTCGACTAGCACCGACACTAGAAGACAATTGAAGCTCTACACTAGCTTCCACTCAGCTATTTTTTTCTCTAGCTACTCTCCCGCATCTTCTCCTACGGTACGATACCAGATCACATCATGAGCTTCGCTGCTTCAAGAACAGCCCGTGTGGCTGTTGCTACCCCTCTACTGCGGACCCAGCTTCGCTCAATCGCGAGCTCGCCTCGTCAACTAGTGAGCTCAATGAGCTCATTCGGCAGCGGTGTTGGCATGGGCAGTGGTGGTCCTTTGACGCCGACGTATTTTCAGAGACCTTCGTTGCCTGCCAACACCATCATCCGCTTCGTGCCGCAGCAGACGGCGTGGATCGTTGAGCGGATGGGAAAGTTCAACCGCATTCTGGAACCAGGTCTAGCTATCTTGATACCTTTTATCGACCGGATCTCTTACGTCAAGTCTCTCAAGGAGGTGGCCCTCGAAATCCCCAGTCAAAGTGCCATCACCGCCGACAATGTCACCCTCGAACTTGACGGTATCCTGTACACACGGGTATTTGATGCTTACAAGGCTAGGTAAGTTTCCGACAAACTAGTAAACACCCAAACCACACTGGATATAGTAAAAGCTAACTTTGTACTAGTTACGGAGTCGAGGATGCTGAGTATGCCATCTCTCAACTTGCCCAGACTACCATGCGCTCGGAAATCGGCCAGCTTTCTCTTGACCACGTGCTCAAGGAACGCGCTGCTCTCAACATCAACATCACCCAAGCCATCAACGAAGCCGCCCAAGCGTGGGGTGTGACCTGCCTCCGGTACGAGATCCGTGATATCCATGCGCCCGAGGGCGTCGTTGCTGCCATGCACCGCCAAGTGACGGCAGAGCGCTCCAAGCGTGCTGAAATTCTAGAATCAGAAGGCCAACGCCAGAGTGCTATCAACATTGCCGAGGGTAAGAAGCAGAGTGTGATTCTCGCTTCCGAAGCCCTGAAGGCTGAACAAGTCAATCTGGCTTCTGGTGAGGCCGAAGCTATCCTTATGAAGGCTACGGCTACAGCGAAGGGTCTGCAGGCTATCGCTAAGACCATCCAGGAAGGCAAGGGTGCTGCTCAGGGTGCTGTCAGTCTGTCGATCGCCGAGAAGTACGTCGATGCTTTCGGTAAGCTGGCTAAGGAGAGTACAGCAGTAGTGGTTCCCGGCAATGTTGGTGATATCAGCAGCATGATTGCCTCCGGCCTGGGTGTATACAGCAAGATTAGCCAGGCTCAAATGAAGACACAGCAGCAGACCCCTGATAGCGATTACTCTTCAATTCTCGATGAGCGCCTAAACAAGTCAGAAGCACGTGAGAACGCCCTTCTAGAAGCTTTAGACCAGAAGGCCAAGCAACTGTAAATGGAGAGAGAGACAAAAGCAGCACTGTAAATCGTACCAAGTTTTAAAGTTTCTAGGTTAAAAGAGTAGGAGTGTAATAGTACTGTGGTGTTTTGGCGAGTGTTGGAGAGGCGTTATCATGTTTTGTTCAGATTTTGTTTATTCTTTCCTTTCTTTTAATGTCGTTTTTTTCTCGTCTTTTTTTTTTTCTTCTTTCTTTTCGGTTGGGGCGATCAGGCTCTTGTCGCCTTTCTGCACATTCATATCCTTATTCATCACTGTGTGCTGTCAAAAAGCGAAGTCATGTGGCTTCCATATCCTTCTTGTCCTTCAACACTTATAGCGGGAGGTTTGCGCACCAGGATATCGGTACATCATTTCTCCGGGCTCGATTTTCAGCAAGTAGCACTCTAGCAAGCATACCATGTAATAACACAACACAACAACACACTCACAAATATTCAACAAGTTTAGCATTCTGACTTCAGTATCTGTATGTAAATATGTATTTGTAGGCATGGGATTCACAAATAACGCTATCTCGAAGCTTGGGACAATTTAATGGATATTGGCCTATATAGGAAAGCGGTGGGGATTCTGCCGTTCCTTCCACGCAGGTTGGGACAGCGTAATGCAATGGGCAAACGAGAAGGCGCAGTGACGATGAAAGCTTAGCAAACTTCAAGTTTCAATCTTTGAATAAACACTAATTGGATCATGCGATCTAGGTCTTATTATAGCTATAGCTGATTTTGATTCTTGAAGCCTATTTACCTTCTTTTATACCGACTACAGTTATACCATCGATCATCCGACCCTGTTACTAGCTCCCCATTCGATTTTACGCCGATGGGCCTTATTGTCTAGAGTCGTCGCAAGCTTGTTCGCATTGCTTAGTAGACCTCTGCAATATTGATCTTCTTACGAACCGAATACCATTCACAATCGTAAAATTTAGATCCCTCGATACATATTCGAAAATATGACAACGCAATTGCTTGCTACCGAGCTCGCTAATCTCATACAAGAGAGCAAGCGCAAACACAATGACCTACGCCAGGTGCGCCTATCTCGACACCCTCGTGATAGTTGCAGAGGAATTGATCGCTAACTAGGCCTATAGGCTGCGGAGAAGTCATTAGAGGAGCTCAAGTCGCTCAAGGGAACAACTGAGGCTCAAACAACTCTTGGTACGTCCTTCGAAGCTCTATGACCCTAATATCCATCCAGCTTGCTAACCAAGCTTGACCTGATGAACAGAGCTTGCGCAAAAGACTGCTTTTGTGAATCCGTTTATCATCGCATGTAGCACACGCAATGCCAAGTTCACAGCAATTGCTATTGTGTGTCTACAACGACTTGTAGTGGCAAAGGCTTTGCCGCGCTCAAAACTAGGACCGGTGCTAGAGGCACTAAGCCAGGCAACCTCGGCGGGCTTAGACGTACAGCTCAAGATTCTACAGGCGCTGCCACCACTACTCACAAACTATGCGACAGATGTACAGAATGAGCTACTAGTCACAGCTCTGAATATCTGCTTTGTGCTTCAGACTAGCAAGAATGCCATCGTGAATAATACGTCAGCAGCGACTCTACAACAACTTGTCGTCGCAGTGTTTGACAAAGTAGTTGCTGAGGACAGTGAGTGACCTAACAAGCTCATAGCTACTCTAAAACTATGACTAACATAAACACAGAAACAGATAGTGAGCCATTTGTTGGCGAGGCGCCCTCTGCGGATGGCCCTGTGAAGCTTCGCCCAGCTGCCATGGATGCCTATAGAGTGTTCAACGATCTTTGTCTAATGACCGAAAATCAACGGCCAGAGTACCTCCGTTTCACTGGCCTACCTCAAACATTTGGCCTAGAGCTGATCGAGTCAATTCTTACAAATCATGCGCCTGTTTTCCTCCAACATGCTGAACAGGCGTATATCCTACGAGACCAGGTCATGCCGTTTCTTATCAGCGCGCTCCGAGGGAAACCCAACTTTGCGACATCTGTCCGTTTGACGCGTATCCTCTATACGCTAATGCGTAGACATCTAGCTATTCTTACCGAGGAAAGTGGCCAAGCACTCGATATCTTGACACATCTGCTAGACCAGGATACCGCATTGTGGAAGAGGGCGTTATGTATGGAAGTCTTTCGCGGCATTTTCTCAGAGCCAGCGTTATTGCGGCGCATATTCCTTTTATACGATACTCAGGACGGCCAAAAGGATATTCTCAAGACGCTCACTGCAACATTTGTCCGTCTCAGCACTGAGAAGCCATCGGTCATTGGTCTTGGATATCATTCGACTATTCCTGTGTTAAATCCCTATGCAGCTGGTGTAGCGAGTGGTGACCAAGTTGTACTGGAGTCATCGGGCGTTGCTGGTATCATAGGAAGCACCAACGAAGGCGCGACGACCGGTATCAGCACACAATGGAGCACTGTCAGAGTTCCATTCATCGACCAACTTGACAAAACAGAGGCCCCTCCAATCCCGGAGTCTTATGTCTATTCCCTGGTTCTTACCTGCATCTCTTCCTTGTCTGAAGGGCTGGCCAAGTTCATCTTGCCCTTGACGGTACCTCGCAAAAAACAGATCAAAGATGGAAATGCAGAGGCTGCCGAAGACAGCTTCGATAAATCGTTTAAGAAGAATCCCGTACCGATCAACCCTCTTGAAATCGAGGATCATCCTGCTCATGCAGAGATACAGGTCTGTGCTAAGATCATCGACGAATGCTGGCCTGCTATCTTAGCTACATGTTCGACCTTTCTCAACGCGGCGCTAGACTCCGATTACTATCATAGTCTAGTGAGAGCTTTTCAAAGATTTGCGCACGTTGCTGGTCTATTACATCTGTATACCCCCCGAGATGCCTTTCTCACGACCTTAGGCAAAGCTGCAGTGCCCCCAAACGTGTTCACGGCTTGTCTAAACAGCGGCAGTGCCAAGCCGCTATCGGCAAACGAATCATCATCATCGAGTAATAGTTTGCTTAGCAATGCCAGAGGTCTTTTGACCCGGGATACTTCGACTGCAACATCTACAACTCCAGAGAGGGCCAGACCACCGTCATTCGACCCTACAGCTACCTCCTTGAACACACGCAACTTACTATGCCTCCGCGCTTTGCTGAATCTTGGTATTGCCTTGGGTCCGACTATGGGAGACTCATGGCGAATTATTCTTGAAACACTACAACAGGCAGACTTTGTGCTTTTTACCTCAGGCAAGACTCCTGCTCGCACACCGCTCGTGGCTAAAATCCAAGATGCGACGGCCGAGAGTGAAGCCACCGCTTTGCTGGGTAATTTTGGCACTGAAATCCGAGCTGTTGAAACAGCCGCCTCACGCTTAGTAGAGAGCACAGTTGATTTCCCCAACATGGAGTTTAGACAGATCGTCAAGGCCATATGTGGGCTACTTGAATCCGATACTGGTTCTGCGATAGACTCGACAGAAGTTGAGCTTCGTGGGCTTGAACCACCGAAACAGCCACGTGTCCGTAAAGGCTCTGCTTCTTCTATCTCCGGAAAACACCGGCGCGTGCTCAGTATCTCCAGTGTGGCCTCTGTTGCCCCTAATCAGGAGGACATGTTTGCACTAGCCAAACTTGGAGATATTGCTATGATAAATATCGAGAGATTGCTTTCTTACAGCCCTGAGGTATCAAGCTGGGATACCTTGACACAGAAGTTGATTGATGTACTTGGTGGACAACATACTAGTGCTTCAGTTCGGGCTAGAGCAGCTGACATTCTAGTCCGACTTGTGCTCGAGGCAGCAAAGACTGTTGTACAATTGGATGAGGATCAACGCGGCCCCGTACAGTTAATCCTGTTCGAGTCATTGAGAGATTCTCTACTACCCATGAAGCGAGAACAGCATGTAGATTCTAGTTCGGTCGCCAGCAATGTCACTGATGTCGATATTCAACGTATCGTGCTTGATGGCCTGAAGAGCATCCTAGAAACATGCGGAGAAACGCTCTTAAGTGGCTGGGAAATCACGTTTGAGATCATTGATAGCATCTTCATACCGGGGGACCGAAACTCATTGGCTATTGCAAACGGACTTACGACACGCAGTGCGAAGCTTGTAAGACCTTCATTCAACTCACTACAGCTAATCTGCTCAGATTTCCTAGCTTCGCTGCCAAATAGGTGCTTCCTGATGCTAGTAGATACACTCTACAAATTTTGTAGCCAAGATGACGATCTAAACATCGCATTAACCGTATGTATTATACCCTTAGTTGAAAGATAAACCTTGTTAATAACCATCTTCAATACCATAGACAGTCACATTTTTCTGGGCCCTATCAGACTTTCTCTCAAGCAAGAATCAATCTCTTGATATCACCGCCGAAGTGATGGGGGGCAAAGATACTGCTGCGCTATCTACGATGGCTGCTGACCACCGGCATTCAGCATCCAACGCAGCGCTATGGATGCTTTTACTGCTTCGTCTCGCTGCAGTCACTGCTGATGATCGTCTCGAGCTAAGAAATAGTGCTATCCAGACACTGTTACGTATCTTTGATGCATATGGCGACAAACTAAGCCCAGAGGCATGGTCTGTGTGTATTGAGTCGGTTATCTTCAAGCTTCTAGGCAGCATATCGAACGAATTGTCAATGGCAAATGATTCAGATACAGATGAGCGGGAGCGTAACGATTGGAATTCTACAGCTGGTGTCGTACTTACTGGTATCTCCGGACTCCTTGCCAATTATCTCGAAGTCGTCAAGGTGGACAGCAAGTTCGAGAGCCTATGGGAAGATCTACTAAAGCAATTTGGGCAGTTCTTAGACTATAAGGCACTCAGTGTCAACACGGCTGTGTATAAGGCCTTGAGTCAAATCATAGTACAGGCTGGTGATGGATCTTTGACTCAACAAACTATCGATAGTGCCTGGAATCTATGGGCTCGTGGGACTCCTAGCAGCACTGATGAAGAGAAGGAAGATGTCGACAACCAGGAATGTCTGATCGCCTATGTCACCACTGGGAGCGACCTGTATCGATTCATGCATCCCAATCTCAACATTGAGCGCGTCACCAAGATGCTTACGTTGCTGAGGGACGCTGTTCGCCAAGCAGCAGCAGGATGCTTCATGGTCGACCTCGAGTTCTGCACAAAGCTACAAGATCGTGTTCTTGATACCATCAAGATGATTCGTACAGATATACCCGGGGTACCATCGGAGATCATCAAGCAAGTATCAGAATTCGTAACCATGGCCTACGAAAAGTTTCCGCCGCCATTGCCTTGGGGTCAAAAAGACGATACTAAGCGAGGTCGACGATCCTTTGTAGCGCTGTCCAAGTCAAGTATGGCCCTATTAAAAGATTTGTTCTTGAAGCATTCGGGAGACTGTGACATCTACACATCTGGAGCCACCAGTGCTGCCTTGAGAGCCTACGCAAAGCCAATAGCCCTGAAATACCAATTCACCCTTGTCTGTCGATCAGAGCAAGCATGGCAAGTGTCTACGACAGCGGCGATCGCTGTTCTGCAAGAAGTGTTGCCACAGGCAGCGTCTATGAAGCTCCCGCGAGACGTAACATACGATATCTGGGCCGTGATTGTCGAGATCGCCCATGGTATCATGACTGCAGATCTATCGGGTGCGCAGAAGAATACTGATCATCTTGCAGACCAGGCTTTCGATATTGCCGCCTTCCATAAGTTGCGTGAACTCATCATACCCTCGCTTGGTAGCGAGACGGTGAGTGACGAGTCACGATCGCGCTATGCCATATCGCTTCTAGTGACATCGGTCGTGCATCAGCTTACCGCTGAAGAGAAGATTATCTTCCGGCGTCCTGACTGTGATGCTGTCACGGATCTATATAAGCCACGTGCTGGACGTACCTTCAACCCTAACCCGACCCAGCGTTTGCAAATGAGCTATGTGTGTCTAGACGAGATGTTTGCGTTGATCACCGGAGGTTCAGACACGACGCCATCCATCAATTTAGTGCCACCAACGCCCATGTTCCAAAATATGGCGACTGTCGCTGCTCCGACCAATACAGTAGCAAGCGTCAACGCAAATACTACCAATGATATCAAGGAACTTCGCATTGCTATTGCCAAGGCCGTGGCCATGCCTCTCTTTGTACGTTGTGCAGCTACACTACGCGCATATATCTCTGACCAGCCGTTACGCGGCCATATGCCACAACCCATCTCACGCCGTCGTGAGGTCCTCTATATCCTAGGCCGGTTGGTAGAGCTGCGTTCTGAGAGACAGGTGCTCCCAGTCACCAAGCAATTCGATACACATACCCGATCTCATTTGGTGGTTATGTTTCCCATATTGGTCGAGGTTTCACATATAGCTGGTTCTACCGGCGATGGGCCAGTACTTGAGTTGGTCACCGAGGCGTTGGCAATTGTGGGCAAAGAAATGGACACAGAAGTGAAGTATTCGCTTCCATTCCGTGTGACACGAGCATAACTAAAGAGGGCGTAAGTAGCGAGTTAAAGTAAGGGTAAATTTAATTAGAGAAATCCTAGTGAGCTATTGTTTGATTTTATCTGTAAATATGTAGTATTATACCAAAGTTGTGTGACTACCTCTAAACCCTAACGATTCAATGTTTCCAATGTTCCATGATACTAACTGTGTTGTTGCGTCCGACTTTGCCTATTAGACAATGATTGTAGTTTTAACAAGCGTACCCGCAACCTCCTCACAAGCTAGATAGCATTCGAGACTTTGACCGGGTTCTGCATCCATTACGAAACGTACAACCACACTTGTAGAAGTTGAGTTCCGGGCTTCGGAAATTCGAGCAATGTTACCGCGCCACCAGTGTCCCAAGTCGCCCGTTTCCTTGATCGAGCTCCAGCATACGATGCGAAGAACCTTACCCAGCCACCGCGGAGTATCGCTATTTTCCATGTCGATGTAAGCGTCGATGACGATTTTCTTGGTCAGGGTTGCTATCTGCTGTCCGACTGTGTGCTGCTGGGGTGGATGTTGCAGCTGCAGCTTCTGTTGTTGACGTGGAAGATGGCCGCATTGTTTCAATGTCAGTGTAAGGCGTGGAAATTGAGCCATGGTACGACGCATGGCCTCGCCAAAGGGGGGCTGCCGTTTGAGAAGCCGTTCGATATGCGAGCTATCTAACTCTGCGAAGCGGCGAGTAGTATGGATATTAGCAGCGATAAGAGCCTCTGTCTTTTTGGGTCCGATTCCCTGGATTTGCAAGAGCTCCTTTCTCGGCTCATCCTAGACGCCGGAAAGAAGACTACGGAGCAACCATAGCGATTCGGTGACACCTGCTGCATCTCCACGGCATCCAAACATGTCAGCGGCACATCGTAGCACGGTGGATAGATGTGCGAAGATGGAGCGTTTTTCCTGCATAAGCTCTTTGCGTGCGCCTATGGTCAGCTTTGACGGCATAGCAGTTGCGGGGGACAGGGATATCTGGAAGAGTAGAAAAGCCTTATGCCAGGGAAGACTTGGCTTCGTGCCAACGGGTCGTAGACGCCAGGGAATAGCAGGTGAACAGTTCACGGCTGCGAAGAAAGAGGCCTGGCAGGGTCCGATTCGGTGTCGGCTGATGTCGGAGGATAGGCAGCATTTCTCCAGAATATCACGTGCGGCTGGGCTGCGAGAGAGGAACGAAAGATTATGCACAGTACTTGTAGAGACGTTGTATCGGGCGGGCAAGTGAATGAGTCCAGATGGAAGGTTGATTGCTGGAGGCTGGGCTTGCTGATAGTGCGTGAATCGAGAGGGGCCAGCAGGCGATGAAGAGGATGATGGCGTTGATAACGAAGACGAAGATGGAAGTGGGCCATTCTTCGTCTGCGATGACTTGACCGGCGTCTGCATCTTGGGATACATCTCACGGAGATTTATTAGCGATCTCCAGGCTAACGTTTGTTTATTGTGGATGAAGTTCAGATTGTCTGGATAGTCTATTGTGATATAATGCTAGGATCGGTTCTGCCTAATGGCTCCTTCTACTTATGATGTTTAGCAGTTTGTGCCTTCTTAGTACAGCATAAGATGACAATAAATGCGTAATTACTATTCAAAGATTTTGTAAGCCAACCATAGTTTAATCATTGTAAACCCACAGTTATCTTTATTCAAACAATGGTATATAAAAAAAAACAATCGACGGTTGGCTATCAGAACTATGATCAGCAAAAAACATTCGCGTCTCCGGACATTCCAGGGAGCAAGTCACAGATTCTCGCCTATTCCTTGCTTTGCCTTATCAGTTGCGTTGTCACATTGCTTACAGATATCATACGTATAGACCGAACGCTTGCCTTGAGATCGCCAATCATATCGACTTCGAGAGGAGAGGCTGGCTAGGGGGACGCGACATCTATAGCTAGGCCGTAAATTTTTTTCTTGCAGAGACAAAGAGAGACTTCTACTGCGGCGGCAGCTTGCAGTGTAGATCTCTTTTGTGTTAGACTCGTCATCGCTCTAGCGTTCGGCGGAGAAGTGCCACGTCGAATCCAGGCTTATCTTTCGAGTTCTTCTTCTTGTCTGTAGTCGTTTATGTATTTTCGGCATTCGGTCGGCGAATATCAAAATGCCCGTGGCCCAAGACGAAGAAAACAGGACCTATTGTGCTGCAGATACATTGCTATGCTACTTCCAGCACATGCTATGGTTGTGCAATCAGAGATGTATCTAGATGTCTATGTCTATGTATGTATATGCAGTTATCTTCTATCTGTATAAGCACATATAGTTACAAACACTTCTTGGCAACCTTAATACGGATAAGGTGTTGTTGATTTGGCTTGTATGACTCAGTACACCTTGAAATATAGTTCGATTCAATTCACAGGAGCTGGTGCTGGAAAGACAATGACGCATCGGTAATATCGGTGCCGACTCAAAAACTAGAAGATACAAGCCGATTTCAAAATAGATAAATCCTTGGGTTTCGCCAAATGGTGCAAATCTGGAGCAAGTCCGAATACAATATTTACCATCACTGTGCGACAACGAACGTGCACAGATTATATTGAGAAACCCGAGGACCGAGAAATGTGTCGCTCAAAGCTATATAGATTTGCTGTGAGTTCGTTCTCAGCTTAACTCTTGGCCTCCAGGCTCGCTAATCACTCTTCCAGATGTTTTCACAAGCAGACATATCACTACGGGGTTAAGCCCTTGAGCCATTTCGGCGTACAACCATCGATTCAGGCCCCGAAGGTCTTGTAGAAAGATCCTTGAGGGAAGGACAAAGACAGATCCATATCCTGTTCAGGAACTGCAGCTGACTTCAGACGTCACTTCTGTACTGTTTATTGTCTGGTATATACACCGCCGGGGTACTATTTGGAGTCAATCATATCGATTTTGCAAATGAGCCCAAGCCCAGGTGGCGAGGGTCTTGGAGAGAATCTTGAGTAAGATTTCAAGGTCAGTTGCAGCACATGCAAGGGCTCGCTTGGTATCGCAGCTTTTGATACTTCTTTCATACATGCGATTCGAGTCCGTACCGATATTACCGATGTATAGCGACCCTATTTTGCTATGAAAACAGGTACGTACTACAGTAGTCATCTTGAGCTTGAGCACAGTTATAGTGGTTGTAGACCTATCTGTACGTCGATCTATTGAATCAACTTATGAGTGCCTCAGGAGCAGGGTCTTAGATGAATTTCCCACCGTATATCAGCTTGTGTTGAGCCATGCAGGCGCAATCCCTTTGAGCGCCAGTATTTCTGCCGTCTTCAGGGGTCAGTGCAGGATTGCTTTTTTTCTTTCTTCCCATATAGATTGCGATGTGAAGACGGCGTGATTCGCAAATGATATTAATGACAAAGCTCTCTCGCTTGATGAGAACATGATATTGAAGGCTCATACATGCACGTACTAGCCGCCCGAATACGTACAGACCCAAGAGTTTGCAGTTTCCTAGACCAGCAAAGATCACCGCTACTGACAAAAGCTACTAGTTAGTACAGATATGTGATATACATATGTACATATATGTATGTATGTACATTCCGTGGGCTCCGTTGCATCGTTAGGCTGCTGAGAAGACGGCACTTTGAGCTTTTGCACTGTGTGTACTATTATTCAGTGTAGCAGGCTACGGTAGTAATTATCTTGCTACCTATTTGCAAGACCTTGCTATCAAGGACCCAGACCAGTCAACATCTCATCTGCTCGACGGATTCTGCCCTGTATTTTGGCGACACATGGCTTGTCTTAAGAAGCGTAAGCATGTTTTATCAGCCACTATATGCCAGGCGCAATAACACCCCCATTTTGCTTAGTCAGCGACTTTTAATACACAACTACATGCAGCCAAAACGCCATGAGTACTCATAATACCATCTCTTAACGTTAATATATGGTATAAACATGGCTATCAAGTCCTGATCAGGTATCAGTCCTGACGGGGAAGGACATCAAGTCGCCCTGTCTTTGGCGCAACGCTAACCTCGTTTACGAAAGCCTGATGCTACCCTTAAGCCCGGCCTTACTTACCCTTACAATCTGCTTTTTTGTTATTGAGAGTTATTGGTAAATTAGCCGTGTTGTAGTCTCCGAAAATAAGCATATTTTTGCCACGTTAGGCAAATGGTAGACCGGTCTTCCGCACATTAAAGATTAATTTGCATGACTAGCTTCGGAATTAACACATCATCATGTAATAATACACAAGTAAATAACTGCAAGTTAGCATCAAATTCAATTATAGTGGCCATATGTCAGGAAATAAGCCAGTCAGCTTGCCAGCCACAGAGGGGCAGACAGCCGGGAAAATGTCGCTTGCTTTCTCTCACTATTTACTTGCTGACATCTCATCACACAGCCCTGGCCTGACTGGCATGATATACGAAGTAGGTGAGCTGCTGGTGAGCCACCTAAGAATCACAAACGCTTCGACAATTCCTACTCTAGTCTTACGGGTAGCATCGCCGCCCACTACTGTTTCTACCAATGAGCCTGATATTGCGACTTATAGTGCTGTTCATATTCTAAAGTTGTTGTAATGTCGTGTTCCCCCGACGGTGTCCCGATGAAAGGAATGCTCCTTTGGCACTGTTCCACAAGCTAATGTAGTGCTCGCTTGCTGGTATTTTGGGCTCCGGCGACCGCCTGAGCTTGGTACGAGCAGTTTGCAGGAGACTTTACCTTATATTTGCTGATTATACTCTAATGAGGCTTGTTGTCCGAGTTGAGTATTCAGCTCTAAGTCTACTTCTCGGACACTTTTATTAATTTCTCTACAAACACAATAGCATTGTTTCTTCGATGAGTTGTACTAGTATCTGCCGCAAATATCTAAGCTAGTACATTGTGATCTCTACTAGTGTATCCTCTCAGTCTCATTGCCCGCCCCTTAGCTGATCAGCTCTTCTTCAACGTAACAGCGAGACGGCTAACCAACTAGCCGGTTCATAGAGCGCTAGAAGTACGCTGCTAATCTCTTGGGCTTTACCAGCTGTCTCCTGTTGGATACAAGACTCTTCTTCTCCTATTATCACATTCGCCCCAGAAGTATGTGTCAAGTTCTTGATTCCATTTTCGGGGATATCTTATGTGAGAGACAGTATTCAGACCGCCATAAAAAGCCCTCCAATGTTGTCCAACATTCAACGCAAAGAAGACGAGAACGATGCCCGGAAGGGAGACACTAGGAAAGGGG
>LJZU01000166.1:0-29332 GCA_001513805.1 Davidsoniella virescens
CCCCCCCCTACCCCCAAAAAAAAGAAAAAAAAGGTGCCGTTGTGTGTTCGGCTATATGAGATGATACAATAGGAGTAACAATGATGCGTAGATATGCTTTTCGTTAATATTCATCAACCCTTAACTGGTAGTAGGAATCGGAAACAAAGATTCGTAAAGTGTCCGCGTCGTCTTACTAGATGGCATCAAAACTGGTGGTGGTTGTTGATTCTGTAAAAAACCATTCGTACGAACGCCATAACTTCGTGCTGATGAAGCGGCAGTTGTTGCCTGTGTCTGTGCCGTCGCCATTGCATCACGTGCTTCTGCCATCTTAAGGATATCTCCATCCATCTTATCCCACCTAGCAACCAAGTGATTCATGACTTCGACCAAGTCTATAGCCGAGAATGACCCGATATTTGCGATTTCCGCCATCGGATACGCATCGAGATGTGATTCCATCTCTACATCATTGGCCAGTTCTTGCATTTCTTGCTCTTCGTACAGGGCGTCGGTCTCATCGAGTCTCGAACCCGGATCGGAGATACCGGAAGCTTGACGATGCATACGCACACGATCCAAAGCAGCGCCAACGATATGTAGACCTTGAACATGCTGTATACGGGTTTTATCCCAGAGAGCCGACTCCGCGGCCACCGTGATCCGCTTCTTAGCCCGCACTAACGCCTGCTTGACGATGTCGTCAGCATTGAGCGGCGATTTGTCTAGAAGCTTCACCAAGATATCGAGGATGTTGTACTGGCGCAACGCAGACAAGGCAAACACAAGATTAGATGCCATGAATGGATGGAAGAACAAGTTATTGTGGCCATGTTTCTTGATCGAGGCTAGACTTAGTCTCACGGCACCGATATAGTCACGCATACGTAGGCAGGCGCGTACCATGCGATTATACGCAAGGAAGCCTGGATCACCGCAAAAATCACGCACAGAGCGTAGCAATTGTTCGACATGCGGATACATGCTATTATGGCCAAAGTCTCCCACTTCAGTGTCCTGCTCCATCCTGTCGAACCGCCGGGCGATCATGCGCGATAGGTCCTTCGTGATCTTGTATCGCGCCCGGGATGCCTCACGGAAGACGCCGATAGCGCGAGCTCCAAGTGTCTCATCAGTAATTTTGTCCGCCGCTTGTACAGCTAGCATAAGGCATGCATTAGATCGCCGACCTTTGTTCTTAACGTGTCTCTCGAAACATTCTATTACCTCAGCATAGCGGCCGTGCTTGAAGGAGAGCTTCATGTTCGCCATGAGTTGATCGATGGACTTGTAGTGACGGACGGGCTTTACCCTACGGATGGCCACTGGCGTGCCGGCTGTACCGCTTTCTTCCTTAGCAACTTTCCAGTTGTCCATGTTCAGCATAGAGTATTTAGTCTGGTACATAGTTTCGATGTCAGCTGCTATCTGGGACCCGGCATCGCCGCAGCTTTGGAGAAACGCAACCGCGACTTTCCCTGTTGAATCTAGGCGCAGAGATCTGCATATGACGTCGCACATGCGGTTGTATCGATTCCGATGAATATCTCGTAGTGGTTGGCTGAGCGTTGACAAGATCTGACCGGCCAGAGTGAACCTCTCGATTCTTTGCTCGGTGGAGATATACATCATATCACTAATGGCGAGTATCTCAGAAACGATGTTGCCCGGGTGATGCTTCAACAGTGAAGCCTTATCTACGCGCTTGTCTTGCGCAAATGCTAAAAGAGCCTTGCCAGCAGCCTGTGCATCTCCGTAAGAAAGTAGTATAAGTTGTACAGACCGCGAGAGGTCTAATAAAGCGTCGGGAAGAAACTTGAGCTTGCGGCCAGCATGATGGGCCTGCCAAAGCGCTTCTTGCAACTTGAGAGATGGACAGTCCATGCTATCAAGTAGAGACGTCAATCTCTTCAACGCAGCATTGAACGGGTCTTGCTCGGCCTCAATGGCATCTGACAGAGCCTGTAGTCGCTCAGTGCCTGTCTTCGTGTTGACAATCGCAAGAGCGTCCATGAATCGCATCTTCTTATACACCGATGCCTCGTGGGGCAATATATTCTCGTAGGCTGGTTTTCTGATATCCGGATGGGTCTCCCAGTGATTCGGCCTGGTGCTCTTCTTCCTCGAATAAGCATCGTGGTTTCGTTGGCTGCTTGAAAGAGGTCTTTCTCGCTCTGGAGACATGAATTGTGCATCCCAGCGATCACTGTCTGCCGCTGACGGAATCGGTGACATAGTCGTAGCTGCCGAATCGAAGCGCCCACGCACCGTAGCCAGACCACCCGAGTGGTAGCAGCGCTGAGAACGTATCAGACGCCCATTTTCGACAATTGTCCATGCGATATCGGTACGGCGCCGACGCTCCTCGGAAATCAACGCTAGTGAGCAGGATGTGCCAAAGACAATGCCGCGAAGAGCGTGGATGGCAGCTCGTGAAGGGACGGGCCCATTGGAGGGCATTGCGGCATTGGCCGGAAGACGAAGGGAGGAGGACGAAGCGGTGGTTTGGCTGTTTCTATATCATGCGATGTTCCGGTAGAGCGAGAATCAAGCTGACAATATCAGGACAGGAACTAAAGAGAAAAAAAAAGCCCGGCTAGTGCTTTTTGATTTCGTTTCTTCTTGTTGGCTCGGCGAGGATATTCGACTCTATATGGCACCCGACCATCCAGAGGCCAATTGGAGGGCTCGGAAAGTCCCCGTAAAATATAAAAGCAGATGTCGCTTTCAAGTATTCATATGACGTCAATGGCCGTTATGCAAGTCGGATCGGATGAGCTTTTTGCTTGTTTATAGACTATGATTGAGGAACGGTTAGAAAGCTTGACCCGATGATCGCACTCATAGTGGAGCCAGAATTTCAACCAGCTGTGGTCAGTCATTTGCAGCTGTCAGATATGTGCTGTCCGCTTTCGGAACACCAGTTTTGATATTCTAATCATGGATGTATGTATGTTGTCATAAAGTAAATACATGGAATAAAATAAGAAAAAAATAAGAAAAAAGGGAAATGCTCGTCTCGCTTTGCCTATCGATGCATTCTCAATCAGATTTCGAAACCCAGCACTTTGTAAAAACATTAATTCTAATCACCACCTGTACATCCCCTCGTGTCGTTCTATCTTCCTGGATATGTGCGTGCATGTCTGACCTTGAGAAACTAACTAGATGTTTAAGATCAGCCATTGCTAATCTATATGCAAGTCAGTAAAGAGTGTGACATCATATTATACCTAGAGATATTCAGTCATCCATTAAAGTGTAGGTACTACCCACACCAAACTTTTGGACACATATCAACCTATGTGACCAATTATTTCGACTAGTTATATTTCTTGCTGTAATTTCGATCTTTGTTGATACAATATGGCCAACCATGAGCTTAGTATATGGATGAAATGAGTAGATGATTATCTCTCCTCCGCTTAGCTTTATCGGACATATATACATAGACATAATAAATCTGATATACCAGCGGGATAGCATGGCGACCAACTTCGGCCTTGGCCTCGGCTCAAGTCTACTCTTCCAGCAGACGGCGAACCATTCCTTGGCTGTCGCTGTCGCGTAGCACTTTGAACTTTTCTTGGAATGCTTCGCCAAACATCTTTCGCTTCTCGTCTTGGATGTTAATGACTGTTTCTTCAACCGAATTCTTGATAACAAGACGTATGACCTTGGTCGGACGTTTCTGGCCAAGTCGGTGAATACGGTCGATGGCTTGTTCCTCGATGGCCGGTGCCCACCCTAAAGATGCAAAGTTAGAGACGTCACGTCACGTAGATATGTATAGGTCGGATTTGCTGATGAACTTACAGGTATCGGCTAGGATAACGGTGTCAGCAGAGGTCAATGTGATACCCACACCTGCTGTGCGTAGGCTGGCAAGCATGACACGGCATTCAGGGTCATTCTGAATACTTCTAATAGAGCGATCTCTGTCATCCGGTCCCATTTTGCCATCGAGACGCACAAATGACACTCCTAACTCGACAAACTCCTTCTGCACGATGTCAAGAAACGATGTCCACTGCGAGAAGATAACAACCTTTGATGCAGGGTCGTTCAGGGTTTCTTTCACAAGACGGTAGAGCGCGATTGTCTTGGAGCTCTGTCTGCTCAGCTCGCCATCTTCTTGCTCTTCCTCTTCTTCTTCATACTTTGGTTTGGAGGTGTAGCTGGATTCTTGTTCCTCTTTAGTGAATACACATCCCATTAGTTCGGATTCCTTATACTGATATTGGCACTTTGGACAAGTAATTTCTCCACTAGCCGAAAGCTCAGTGATGCACGGTCTGCAGTAAGTATGGCAGCATGGACTCAAAACAGGCTCATAACCAGGAGTCAATGCATCCCAACATACTGGACAAATATCGCGCTTTGCGATAAGTCCACGGATGTGTTCGGCTGGATTTCTGAGGATGTCTTTAATGTCATCTTCAGAGTTGATCATAGTTGCAAGAAGCGCATCTTTGAGTGCCTTCCTGATAGACAGAGTCTTGTGATCGCAACTATAAATAGAGTCAATATCCGCATATCACGTCCGTGTGGCCTATATAAGTTTGCACTTACTACTGTCGTAGGCGAAGAAGTCTTTCCAACACAGTGCTCCAAAGAGCATTCCTATTGTCTGCGTCGGATTGGGAACGCCCGAAAAAGCGACGAGCAGCCTTTTGGGCATCGCTCCTATGATGGAACTATTAGTATTGGGTTTTGATAGCCGATAGAATGTGACGTCAATAACTTACAAAAGAGTGTCGTAATCCTCCCGTTCGCTCTGATTGAATTCGATTCGTTCAACTAGTTCAGTCTTTGGAGGCAAGCGAAGGTTCACAAAGTCCATGGCTTTGGTACGGCGTAAACAGATATCAGCTACAAATACTTGAGCTCCAGTTTCTTGTTGCATCATAGACTTGAAGGAAATTGAATCTTGGAGGCCGTTTTCGAGTCCGACAAACATCGCAAGAGAGTGTAGATCGCTAGTTTTGTTGACACTATTGGGGTGTTTGGAAATACAAAGATTAGCAACATGTTACCGTGTCGATCACATTCATTCTAAAAGACGCTGCAATGGGATACTTACAGAGGAGTACCAGTGACGACCCATCGGCGTTCAGCTATCAATTCACGAGCTGCACGTGATGATTTTGTGGAAGCATTGCGGATATTGTGGCCTTCGTCCAAAATGACTCGATGCCAATAGACAGGTTTTAGCACCTGTTGTTGCAGCTCAGAAGCCAACTTGTGGTATGTGGTAATCACAACGTCGTATTTCTTAAAGTCAACAGAGCTCAGCTTGCTCGCCTTAGGACCATGGAAGATGAGTGTTTTGACGTGTTGGTCTTCATGAATGTGTTGCTTGAATTGTTGCTCCCAGTTGGACATGACACTTAGCGGGCAAATGATCAATGTCGGTCCAGCTCCCTTATCAGACATGACCAACGCGATCATCTGAAGGGTTTTTCCCAACCCCATATCGTCGGCTAGTATTCCACCGCGGTAGAGTATTGGTTCTTTATCAGTCATGGTTTTCTTGGTGACTACGTTGCAAAACACTCTTGGCTGCGTCTGTTTCCAAAGCTGGATGACTTCCTGGGAATTTGCAGTTGGGAGTCTAGGGTCTTCCTTTTTCTGCATCCAAGCGAGGGCCTACCATGGGAGATCAGCACTGGATGTCCAGATTATCATATCTACATGCATGTTGCATGTTATGCATATGTATGGCTTGAGAATGGGATGTACTGGTACTCACCTGAAGTTGGTGTGGAAGCATCTTTGTCTTCACAGCAGACGGTTGCTCTGAAAAGGGCATGTTTTGGAGCGACTCTTCTAAAGCACGTTTTCTGATATTTTCTGCCGCTTGTTGGTGCTCATGTTCGTCTATCAAATTCTCTACCTCGACATAAGGTCTTGACGCCATCTGTTTTCCCATGTAGTCTGGCCATGGCTGCAACGAATTTTGTGACCGCATTATTGGGGCAGCTTGGTATCCCAAATGCTCCGATATTGGTTGGAAAACTGATTCAATACCAGGTAACGAATTGGGCATATAGTCGTGAGGAAGGAAAGGGTGGCTATCATCATATGGCGCCAGTTCCGTAAAGTCATCATCTGGCACATAGTGGGGGTTGTCACTAGTACCAGAAGTATAACCACGAGCTACTTGAAGGTCACGGCTATTTATGGACATATCGCTAACACTACCTAACGGTACATTGAGGGGGTGCATGGCGTAGTCATTATAGCCTGTAAATTGTTCGAGGTCCGCAAGGTCATGCACAGCCCCCTGGTACACAGGATGCGGCAGCGTGAACTGCCGTTCTTGGTTCTTTGGCGGCTTGCGGGGCCGATCCGGCAATGTAGTTGGCCTGATAGCTGCTAAAGCGTCCCCGTTCAGATGAAGATTCAGGGCAGAAGTGAACCCTCGGCTATTGGATTTCGGCCAGTTATTGTCGAGTTGAGTGAAAGGCCCCCCATTGGTCATGGCTTGTACACCACCAACTCGAGGATTACCCGACTCCAGTGGTTTCGGGGACGGAGAATCTCCGATTTCAATGACGCCAGGGTCCATATTTCGGGTAGGCCTGGACGACTCTTCATCGCTACTACTGCCCACCGAGATTGGATCAGAATATACACCACTGACAGTGTGCTTGGGACGCTTTGATGATTCTCGACTGTCGATATGCTCTTCGAAGTCATAGCCAAATTCGAGGCCCCGCTTCAGGGACATAGTCGGAGATGCGCAAGAACGTATCGGCTAGTATTGTTTCTCTGCTTGCTTCAACCTATATAAAGTAGCACAGTTTTGACGGTTAAGCTGTGAGCTCCAAGAAAATGAACACAGCACGGTCTTTTTCTTCTGATGATGTAGGCCTGTAATGCGAGGGAGAAAAAATGTTGGAAAAAAAAAGGTTGATGTAGGAGGGAAAGTTTCCAAATCGTGATAAGCAAAAATAGCGCCCAAAGAACTTAATTGACACGTTCTTCGATGGCAAGTGTTTTCCAGATAAGATATAACGATACAGAAGGGTAAAAAGGCAAATACAAAATGCAGATACAAGGGAAAAAGGACGACGGAATTGACGAATAGGAGTCATAAACAAAGAAAAGAAACAATAACTTTTTGAGGCAACTTCCCTCTTAAGAGCAGGCTGTTCGGCTATGGTTCCTGCACCACAATAATAGCACGATTGGGATAGTGATTAGCCTGGTTTAAAGAACAGACTATGTTTTTATACTTGTGCTCTGCCTTCTAGCCCTCTAGGCACAAGTTCAACCCAGATCAAATCACAGATTGCGATAGAATATGTGTGTAGCAGTGTGAATACGGATCACAGCACTTCAAAGGCTGACAGGCACAGCCAATATTATCAGGTTGAAAAAGGCAAAGATGCCGAATCAATATCTCAAAGGCAAATCAAAAGAATTATAGTATGTAAGATATCGTGCAGAACACCGTTACTTTGAGGCTTATTCAAAGCATCACAGCTGACATTCTATACACCTCGTCTTCCCATGAGCAGAGGCAACGAAAACCGTCGAGGAAGACAGCGCGTCCGAACGCCAGCTCATTAGACAGTCTGCACTGGACAAGGGTCCTCCGTCACCATGTCACGTGTGTGTTACCAGTTACATACCTTATCTTCTTCATGAGCCTGTCAACATGGGCAACAGATAAAGAGCCCGCCCCGCTCATGTTCTTCCAGTCTGATTGTATAATAGCACTTTACTTTATTTCTATGATATAGTAGTTCATTGCTTAAAAATCGTAAAAACGATTTTTTCAGTTGAGTTCGAAAAGATACATGTGTCATAAGTACCTTATGATTAGTACTTTAGCCTGCTATATCTGTATGTGTATGTACATACATATGTGTTATCTACACAGCCTCCTGCCCTGTATACTAGTTCACTCAGATGCCAGCCTATGAAAATACCTAAATATTGATGTAACAATAATTGTTCGTTTCAAGTGCTTAGTACTACTGTGAAAGGTGAAATTGCATGATTACTCGACTCCTCGTAACCCTTAGAACTTGCCTTCAATAGACCTTGGAAACTAGCAAGCATATAAAGCGGGCACTATGAGGTAATGCACATACAAACGAAGACCTTCCCCCTCCTGGGGAATGTACGTATACATACATTTTGTATTTATGTACAGATAGGAATAATACGAACCAAAGAGATAGTGAAATGGATATGTTCACACAAGTTAAAGTTTTTTATGTACTTTATATATATACATATAATTACGCATAAATGAATGATTACAATTAACTATACCAAATTAAACAACCCAAAATGTGATGTAATGTAATGTATTCAAACCAAATGCAGATAAATAAATGATAAAATAAGTAAGAATACAAATACAGAAAAAAGTAACTCACGCCTGCATTGTTCGTTGGATTCGTTAGTGCTGTTGCCGAGAAAAACAAAAAGGAATGAAGCCATCGAACCCCAGAATTAGGTGCTCCACCTCGCCCAATCATCGTCACTGTCAAAATGATGTGATTTCACGTGACCTAGACTATCCCACTTCAGAGCCCAACAACCTCTTTCAATATGAAAGATTTCTGAACAACCCAAACTATAATTCATTTTTCTTCAGTGAATTGAAAAGCTCTTCATGGATGCCCCGGGATTGCGTTCTATTATTTCCACACATCCCATAGCCACATATTCTGACTCCATATATCCCCTCTTAGCTTCATCTTCTCTTTTCATCTACCACTTCATCGAGATACTTCCTAACCACGACATAAACGATATCGAGGTCTTCGTGTCCTAACGAGGAAGATGGATCTGTTTTAGACTGACAGTCAAAAGAGGGGGGAAAAAAAAGAAAGAAAAAAAAAACAGGAACAGGAACAGGAACAGGAACACGATGCTGGCGTTTCCAACCTTTCTCGGAAGAAGAGATTATTTCTCGAGAATCTGGCCATAGGCAGAGTGGTAGCCGCATTTCGCAATGTGGCTGCTCTTGCCTGTAGTCTGGTCGAATATGTTGCAACCTTCCTTGGCTACGTTGGGAGGAGTATACACTATGATGTTCTCGTTAGCACATATTACCCTCCTAACACCAACGAACAATGATCTTTCTCGACCAGAAAGCTAACAACTTACAGTGAAGCGACACAGCAAAGTCGGTTCCGTTGTTGCAGATGCGGTGGACACCGAGTTCGTCGGCCATGTATGCAACGCCATTCGCATTGTATGTCTTCTCAGACAGGACCCGCATTGGACCGTCGGTGTTGTTCTCGGGGAAGGCATAGCGAGTCTCGGTCAAGTCTCCAGCGAGAATCTTCATGAGGCAGTGAGCATTGCCGTGATCGTGGATGGCACTGCCCTTTCCTGGTGACCATACAAGCACGAGCTATGGTAGTAGATATCATGGTTAGTCTCAGTCTTGTTTATGGTGTTATGCAAGCGCATCACGCAACACGATAGTCATCGCACTAATACTATACAGCACTTGTACTATTGTATCTAGGTCTACATATACATATATGATATGGTCGCGGCTTACCAAGTTGCTCTTTCCATTACCCTCGTCAACCAGGTTACGAGTGTAGCCCTTGCTTTCGTCGCCGATGAAGTACTCTTGCCATTCCCGAACGTCGGAGTCATAGTTTCGCATCAGATCAGTCAAGGCATCAAGATCAACGTCGTCGCAGGTCAAGCCAGAAGAAGGGCCCAAAGCATCCTTGAGGTCCTGAACTAGCTTCTGGAATTTATTTTCGGTGGGCTTGCTAGTAGCGATGCTAGCGTGCTCGAGAGTGGGAGTGATGACGTTGATGCCCATGATGTTGGTTAGGGGGGATGACGATATAGATGACGATGGACTATAGATATATGGTTGTCTTTGTTTGTGTCGTTGTTCTGGACAATGTCTTTGTAATAAAAGTCTTTGTTCTTGCTCTTGGTGTTGTTGTGGATGGCAAAGAGATAAATCGAAGTGGTGATCTGATATTACTGTCAACGAAAAAAGATCTCAAGGCCTCGTCTTTATAAAGGGCGGTAACTCTAGTCGCCGATTATCTTTGGTCTATCTGGCGTTCTTTCCGCGGGGCGGGGTCACCTGCGCGCTGTTGTCCAATCGCCAGGCAATATCATCCAACAGTACTGTACAGGCTGTGCCGGGCTGATACTGTGATTGGGGAAATATGCTCACCCTCTAATCGCATTTCTGCTATTTTTGTTCCTTGTTTTCCCTTTTTTTGGGGCTGTTCTTTGTTACAGCGGATACTCGTTATCTTTGGGGTGTCTTGGCTTGGGTTGATCCTGATTTGGTCGCACGGTGCCGGTTTTCGCCGCAGGCTCCGGGGTCGGTGCAGTATCGGGGGTATCGGTCTATCGAGGTTCGGACGTGGCAGCGGCGATGCCGGTTACACGCATAATATGCCGTTTGATTTTTTCGAGGGGCCGGGAGCTGGTTGCTTGTATGCAGTATGTTGGGGCGATATGCACTACATCGAACGTAGCTTTTGATGTGCAGGTTTCGATAAGCAGGGGGGGTGGGTGTGTGATGTTCTAAAAGACGGTATAAAAATGCAAGAAAATAAGTACGGTAAGGCCGTATGTTGGGTGGTTGAGCCTCGCGTATAAGAATTTAGAGAATTGTAGAAGTGATACAGAGAGGGCCAATAGGATTAGTATCTGTACAATTTTGTCCATTTCTAGTACTTCTAAGCGGGTCCAAACAATCTCGGTATGCACATGACTATGGCTGTGATAGGCTAACGAATCGCATAATATAGTCGTTCTTGACTACGACTCCCTATCCTTCTGACTAACATTTCTGCTATGAATAACCTCAGCCTACTCTCTTTAGGGTATGGATATGTATCTACACTTGCCCCTGAAGGGGACATAAATAGGACCGACCACACTAACCCAAAAGTGCAGATTTTTGATGTAAACACAGATGAATGGGGTCTAAACAATAGGGTCTTATATTCATTAGGGTTGCTAGAGCGAATAAGTACTCGACGTTTGCCTTTAGTCTCGTTTATCGCCACACAGACAGAAGGATAAACTTTGTTGTTTGGCATGACCTGAGATGCTACTAATTCTACTTTAGTATTTAATCCGTGCACACAAAATCCCTATTTAATTATGATACTGATTTCAGCCGTGGGAAAGTCAGCTAGGCAACTGGAAAAATTATATAGTAAGTAGCAGTAAATAATCCAAGCCAATTGCCAAGAGCATGGAATAAAGCATAGACTTTTTTTTTTTCTTCTTTTTTTTTTTCTTCTTTTTTTTTTCTTCTTCAATATTCCGGGGCACAAATCAGAGCTCAAACATGTCTAAATAGCAAGAAAAGAAGCGTTCACGAAGGAGCAAAGGACACAATGCGGTAGCCGGCGAGATACGAAGAACGGTTTCCCATGACACGAAGAATAACAAGACGATAGGGTAGTCCGAAAGTCGTCAGTTGATTACCCGCTCGGGCAGAAAGTTTGTCAGTTTGAGTCTGTGTTGAGGCTAGCCATAAGTTTTCTATTTGACCGTTTCTAATTTGAGAGAGAGAGGGAGAGGAGAAACAAAAAGAAGGCAAAGACAGTAAGAAGGAACAGAGAGAATATGTATAGAGACAGCAAAAAGCACAAGCACAACAGAAAATGGTACTTGAAGGCACAAACAGGAATGGAACACAAAAGAAGTATTTCGGCCGTCTTATCCGAAGGACGAAGGTCACATAAGGAAGAAGGGAGGCAAAGAAAAAAAGCCAAGCGTCTCCAACCAACAACAGGTTTATTTTTATTATGATTTTTATTATGAAAGACATGTACAACGTCGTAGCTGAAGCCAAATGAGGAAAGTCACGATGGGTATCAGCAAGGGAAAACGTGAGTGACAGGCGAAGGGAATATACACAAAGGTAGAATGAGGAGACTACGAAGGTGATGGAGAAAATCAGTATCTGTATATCTGTATATGTGTATAAGTAGTCTAAATCTTGTAGGTAATAATATATTGTAGAATATCTTTGTGATCTTATAACTGATTCATGTGGTTAAACAAGAAGCCTTTGGTGAGGGACAAACTGACTTGAAATGCCGTTTATATCCCCGACGCCGACATTGTTCCGCCGCTATTAACTATTCCAAGTGGGTTAACAAGTGTAATGGCGCAGTTTTATTTCCCCTTGAGATCGAACTGCCATCATACACCATAGTACGTACATGGACAATATCGAGAATTGAAGAAATTTCTTTCTAGTTCTCGTGGTTTATTTAGAATTTTCAGTGTTCATTTTGGTTAAAAAGCCAGCTTCTTAGATGAGTTTTGTCTGTGCTTTTTATTTATTTATTTCTTTCTAAGATGCAACACAAGCAACTAACTGAGAGTTGAACAAGGTATGAGAATGAAATTGATAGAAAGAGAAGAACAAGGAGAAAATAAGAAGAGAAAAAAAAGAACACAGACGGCTTAGCGAAGACTTTTGCAGTGTGAGAAGATGTCGATCCCGGGGGGATCCTCCTAAACAGCATGTTTCACTATCACCTCAACTTGACTTCAGAATTCAAGAGAAATGTGAGAAACTTGAAAAAAAAAATAAAAAATGAATGCCTAGTATTCAAAGGGGGAGGAGCAGCAAAGATGAGAAAAAAAAAAAGTAGTCGCCGAGCCGTCTCATCTCAGTGTGAGAAGTGAAGAAGTTTCTCTTGTCTTTTAAGTAAGCAACCAAGCAATTCTCTTGGGTTTGACTTTTTGGGATGGTGAGGCTCAGTTGATCATGATCATGGATTTATCTAGTGTCAGACTTTTGATATGTTTGCGGTGCGGCTCTTCGGTAGATTTATTATTTATTATTTTCTATCATTTTTTCCCTCTCTCCCTTTTGTTCTTATCTTTGTCATCTGACCATCAATGTATCATTGCTTGCCACGCAATTCACGTATTATTACACCAGAGTATCTTCTAGCCGGGAATATTTCGTTGTTTTACAAACATTTACATAGTCTAAGTCTTCCAATTGCTTCTTTGAGTATTGGTGCATGTATGTAACGTACGTTATTGAGGCCGTTTTTGATTATCCTTTGATTTGACTGACCACGAACAGATCGCTGGATGTCACGCTGCAGCCCAAAGAAGTAAATGAAGCACTAGAAAGCAATATTGTAATTTTGTCTGCGGAGGGACTCGACATTGCTGGACTATGACGGATGTTTAGATGTAGACGGTGATGTGATAAGATTTGGTTGATGGATGGAACGGGGTTGTTTACATGTATGACTGTTGGCCTAGAATGCCACACCTTAGCTTGTTTTGTTTTTGCCGTCGGCGGTTCTCGCCGTTGAGTAATGAAAGAAGAGAGAAAGAAGAAGATGAATGATATGAATACAGACACACTTGAGAAAGTTCTCATGCGACTTAAAGCATTGGCAAGTAAGTGGCTTCTTCTCATTCTTCATATATCGTGCTTTGAAACGCGAGTAGGCCGAACTTGATGGTCTCGGCGGATGGAGAAGGTCGCTTGGTTTTTTTCTTTTTTTTTCCTTTTCTTTCTTCTTGCTCGCGTGTTTACTGAAAGAAAGGCTGGCATCCTACAGTAAAATAGTACTAACTACATAGCTAGAGCAGAAGAGATGTAGTCTGAGACTAGACAAGGGAAGGAAGAATGTTCGAGCTAGAGCCAGTAGTGGTTAGACAAAGCAAAATAAGCAGGCAAGCTTCATGTACATATGTATCTACAACTAGATTATGAGGAATGGGGTTCTCCTCATCTTTGGAGTTTTCAGACCTGTCTTTTCTTTCCTCGACGAAGACGAATTCCTCCGGATAGAAGGGAAAATAAATAAATAAAATTTAAATTTAAATGTATAGATATACCTGTAGTAATACCAAGAACTAACGGCTTCTGAGGCCTGGTTTCGAAACTGGATCCGGTCTTGTAATAGAATAGAGAATAGCACCGGAGCATGGACCACCAAAGACCCAGAAAGCCAGAAAGCCCAGATGACGATCGAACGAAGCCAGCGTGAAGATGGAACAATCAAGAAGGATATTAAATGTTCGTCTAGTCTTCTTTTTTTTTTCTTTTCTTTTCTTCTCGTCTCTTCTTCTATTGTTCATGTATTGAAAATCATCGTTAGATTGTATATTTCATTTTTTTCACTGCATCTGCATTTGCTTAATAGACCTCCTCGCCCTTTGATTTTATATCCGGGCCGTCTTTTCCCTGTTTTTTCTTTAGAACCGGCCAAAATTCGTCATTTCTCGGTTCTGCCAACTAAACGTCCAGCACGTTACAGCGCTATTAAAGCCTATAGACATATAAATTTACAGCGCCTTACCAGTACCGCATTTTGAGTACAATCTTTACAGCAACTATCTTGGCTTTGGGCGTCTTGTTCGGAGTCTTTCGGCGTTTTCCATCGAACTACGACTAGCATCTTTTTTTTTCTTTTCTTCTTTCTTTCTGGCTGCTGTCATCACAGGTGCCGAATTCCGATCTTTAGGCCTCGAAGACATCTGAAAGAGTTCTGTGGATGTCTTGTTCTCATGGCATCTTAAAAAGAGCACCATCGCCTATTTCCTTCTCTGTCCGCCTGCTCATCTAATTGTTCAACACTCATATATATATATATATATATATATATTCATAAGCATATACACTCTACTGTATCTAATCACGCCGACATACTCAACGCTTCATCCATTTATCACTACCTCTAATATTCCGTCCTCGGCCGCCTCTTCGACTTACACACTGCGTTTTTCTCGCCTCGCTTGATCCTCCTTTCTCGTTCTATAACGGCCTACCACGATATATATAAACAGCCAACAGCTAAAGCTTCACAGCTCCCGCATACATAAAATACCATTTTCAACTGCTTGTTATACTTGCAGCTTACTAGCTCCTATGAGCTCTCGAATCATATAATAAGCTGTATACAAATCCCAAAAGCAAACAATCACCATGTCAACCAACAGCACGGTCGTTGACCTCAAGTTTGCCGACGTCGAAGCTGGTCTTCCGTCTCCTTCCGGCTCGGACAGCACGTTCAACTCTATAGAAAAGCCACCAATGGTCATGGTTATGCCGACAGCACCAGAGCAGTTACCAAAGTGGCGCCGTATAATCCGCAACTTCACGCCTTCGTAAGTTCTCTCTCTCTCTCTCGTGAGTTTATTTTGAAGTCTGGGGAAACTTGTCATGCATCTGCGCATGGACTTCTTTTTCTGGTCCCTGAACTCGGGTTTTGGGAAACAAAGCGGCGGAAAAACATGAAACCTCTTGAATCTCATGCATGAAATATGCTAGCATACACTTATTTTGAGTTGTCGTTACTAACCTTGTGATAGATGGTTCACTGTGACTATGGGCACTGGCATCGTCTCGGTGTTGTTGCACAACCTGCCTTACAAGGACTATATCTCAACCGCTCTAAGCTATGTCTTTCTGGCGCTCAATGTTTCGCTGTTCACCACGTTTACGATTCTGTCGATGCTGCGCTACTTCATGTACCATGACTGCTGGCGGGCAATGGTGCACCACCCCGTCCAATCGCTGTTCCTTGGCTGCTGGCCTATGGGTTTATCAAGTAAGTCTGAATTCACTGTATTCTTATATATCTATACGTCAGTATATTCTCTGGCTTGGTTTGCTCAGGTTACATTGGCTGCATTGCAGGCCGAAGGAACGAGCATGCTTGAGCGTACATGAGGAACCACTCAATCCTTTTCTTCTCTTTCTACAGCTCCATGACTAACCCGCCACTCTTGTCTCTAGCCATCATCAACAGCTCGATCGTGGCGCTCTCTGAGCCCTGGGGTGACACACTGATCTATACCGTCTGGGCGCTATGGTGGGTGAACGTGGTCACGTCGGTAGCCAGCTCGCTCTTCGTGCCGTGGATGGTCATGTACCGCCATAAGCCAGGCCTGAGCACTATTACAGCCGCTCTTATCCTGCCCATCGTGTCAACTGTAGTCTGCGCCGCTTCAGGCGGACTCGTAGCCTTGTACCTCCCAGATGCCGCTAATGCTCAGCTGACCATCATCGTGTCGTACATCCTATGGGGTCTGGGCGAGTACTTTTGCGGCATCATCATCTGCCTGTACTTCCATCGGTTGACTGTGCATAGTCTGCCGCCTCGTGACTTCATTGTCTCCGTCTTCCTACCCATCGGTGCCCTGGGAAACGGTGGCTTCGGCATCATCAACCTGGGCCTGGCTTCGCTCAAGACCTTCCCTAAGACCGGCCTGCTGTCGGACAAGATCATCGGTGATAACCCGACTCTCGTGCCCGGCAACGTGCTGTACGTTGTTGGTATCTTGACCGGTCTGTGCATGTGGGGTTTCGGCATGGTTCTGCTATCGTTTGCTCTGATTAGCATCTTCACCACTAAGCGCTTCCCCTTCAACATGGGCTGGTGGGGCTTCACTTTCCCTATGGGCGTGCTGGCCACGTGTACCGGCTTACTTGGCGACCAGCTGAACAGCACCTTCTTCCGCGTGCTCACTATGATCTTGTCGGTGTCTGTCATGATGCTGTGGTGTGTTGTTGCCGTCAAGACCCTACTTCTGGCTCGTCGGGACTTGGTCGCCGAAAGCTTTCCCGAGTATCCTCTTTGGAAGAAGGAGTTCCAACCTGAGTAGAGAGAGCTGTGCTTTCAGTCCTGGCTCTTCTTGCCCTTCAAAAGACCGTGTGCTAGTCTCGTGTCTGTTTTCACTTCTGCCTTTTGTTTTACACTTATATATTTTTTTATTATAATGCCCCCCCCCCCCCCCCCCCCGTCTCTTTACATCTACATCTTCTATCTCTTGTTAGATTCCTTCTTGGCGCTTAGGTCGCCGATCGAACGACATTGCAAAGTAGCAGTATCGTTACTTGTTTCTATTTTTTTTATCTATTTTTATGTTCGGCATTTACGGTTTCACTTTACCTCTACAAAGACTTGGGCGGATATTTTTGTTTTTTCTGTTATTCTTTTTGTACCATCAAAAGAATTAATTGTATATAGTTATCCTTTTCGCTTTCCTCCAACGGATTCATGACCAAAAGTAATTTCGTTAGAAATAAATTTACTTTATATATATATATATATATTAATTATAAACTTTTAAGCTCAACAGTAAAGACTTGTATGATGTACAGAATTGTCACAAAGAATTAAAGCTTTGGAACGGATATAATGTATGTAGTTATTGAGAAGAAATCGCGGAGAGAGAAAATTTTCGTATAGTGGTACAGTGATGGTGTTACATGGACATTAGGAACCCGAGTCATAGGAGATAGACATCTAAGAAGATTCGGCCACTTGCTTAACAAGCGCCGCAACCTCCTTCTTATCGACGTCCTTGCCCTCCAACTCCGCATTCAGCTGCTTCATAGCCTCACCGACAACCGATTTGGCTCCGGCGGCCTTAGCCTCCTCGACCTTCTTGACGATCAAGCCACGGAGTTCCTCCTGACTGACCGACTGCACGCCGCTGCCGTTGATATATTCATTCAGGATAGCAACTTGCTCCATCTCCTTAGTCTCCAAATCTCCACGGCCTGCTTCCTTGAACTGCGTCGCAGCATCTGTCGACGAAGCCGCCGTCTTGCGTAACAATCCCACTAATTGCACGTCCGTCTTGATCGGCGATGCCGTCTTCGAGGCGTTAAGGGTCGCCGCAAGGATTGCCCGCAGCACGGCTAGTCGCGGAGTATCTTTGGCACGCATCGCTGTCTTCAGGTCGCCCTTGAGCTTGGCGAGTAGTGCTGGCCCGTCAGTGGTCGAGGTCGAGTAGAGTCGTGCCGGCGTCGTCATGGTCGAGCGCAGGAAGGCGCGGCCTGATAAGGCGGTGAAAGCGCGATGGGTGGCAAATCCAGACATGGCGTCAGTATAGTATGGGATGATATGAAGTTTGTAAGATGTTACTAGTCAATGGTGTGTTTATCCTTTTAGTCTAGTCAGAAAAGTCTCTTTTAGGTTGAGCTATCGTGAGCTTGGTCAATGGTCAGGAATTCAGTTCCCCATATTTGTGTTGTCGCACACCGCATAACCCTTATAGGTTAACCCTGCATCTACAGCCAGTCAGTCAGACAGCCATCACGGACGTTCGAGGTATACGATTTTGGAAACATGGTCTCATGATATCGTGTCTATTGGAAGACGAAAGTATGAAGGGAAGTCTATATAGCTACAATAGCGATAGACTCAATCCGTATACGGTAATTCCCCGATAATACGTTCACTTACTAACAATAGCAGCACCTCAAATTGCTCTCTCAACTACTCAAGTCGGAGAAGTCTTGCGGCATCGTACGGAAGCTTGTAAACCCGACGTGTCGGCCTATTTGTCTATACGCATACAATCTAAGCTATACTCTACATAATGTGGTCCTAACTGGGCCATGACCTATACGTATGTTGCTTGTGTTACACGAACTTAACAACACTTCCACTTACACAACTTGATCATCGCCACTGGTGACTTCATGTTCATTCACCAATCAGAGCATAAAATCTTGCCATATAGCGTCCCGACAGTTTGGGAAGGTCTGTGTTGCAGTCACGACCGTCAACCAATAAGCCCACAAGATCGAAGACTGAAGAAGAGCAAGCATAGTAAAATTCGTGTGAATGTCGAAAAAAACAAACGCCTCTATTCAAAGCTATCTAAATGATAAAACTATTTCAACCCAAACTACTACCGTACCGTTTTTAACCCTTGACATATGCTTGTAATACCAACTATCTCTTTTGAAGCTCTCTATTCTTTGATTATCCTATCCGCCTAACCATTACTGAACTAACACAACAGAAAAAATAATAATAACCGGCCTCCAAATGAAATGCTCTATGAAACTGCTTCTGCTGTCACCCCCCCCTCCCCCTTTTTTTTTTTCCCTCAACCCACTCTTCATCCCAAACAACGACTTATATCTACTTTACGGCTTTTGGCCGATGCAAACATATCTACATAACGGTTAGAGCAAAGACATCTTGTGTATTGGGGGATGTACACTTGTATGGACTTACACGGAGAAATAAGGCTTTATATAGAGATATAACGTTAGAACATGATTTTGTGTTTCTGCAAGTGAGTTTATAAGGGGATTGCTTACTTTGTATGCCGGGTTCATTGCTTCTATTTGGGCCGCTCGGATGAGCTCCTGGGCTTCTTCCAAGGACATCCTATTGTCTATTAGTACACAAGTTCGTCCATATGCTGCCTAGCTCGAGACAAAACTACCGACCCGAGAAGCTCCACAAACGGCAGCAGAGCTGCGCTTTCGAGGAACGCCTGAATGTTTGGTGCGTTCTGTCGTCCAACATTTGGGATTGTATCGGCTTTGACAGAAAGATAGGACGCATCAGTATCACGACTCTATACAAAATCCGACTTGTAGCCAAGACGATTACTTACGAGGGTTCCATTCACACATAGGTACCTCTACAAACTTGTCCTCTACGGCGACAAAGCCAGTTTGCAACATCTTTTGCTTCAGTTGCATACCGATCCGTGGATTCTTATACTTTTCGACCGCTTTGAGATAGTTTTCCGACCATTTCGAAAGTGCTGAGTCTATAGACCATCGCATACTTCTTTTAGTACTATCATTCTTATTTTACAAGAGGTAAAGAAGGTAAAAAAAGGAACACTCACCTCGGGGAAACGATCCATTGTATGACTGTGCGTTGGGATACATTTCGATCATCTGGGCCCAACCGCCCTTTTTGAGGACTTTGAATATGTCGCGTAGATAGCTATTCCAGCGATCTGAGTTGATACCACCGGCTACTAGCTGACTGTGTACAAGGTCAAAATAGGACGGATCGAAGTTGAATCTATGATCATAGATGCTTGAGTTAATTGAAAGATGTTCCTGACTACTGATATGAGCCGTCTGTCTATACTATACCTTTTGTTGAGATCATCAATAGAAAATTCGACGTTTGGTGGCAATATGTCTGGGGGCATATGCGGCGATATATCAATAGCGATTACCTTTTGTTTCCAAACCGTGTAAGTATCAATGGTAGGCTATAGCACTAAAAATAAACAATCAGAGGTATCTTACATGACATGTCGGATATCCTTCTCCTGTTGCCTTTGCCCAGTTGCAGGCACCGGCACCACATTCTAAAATTCTTCTTGGCTGTGGCACGGGAGGGAAAATCAGGCCGCCGTTGAATGCAGAAACCAACACATCGTGTTGTAATCCTAGACGGTCTATCTCTGGCTAGTAGACGGGGCCGGTCAGTAGAACTCAAGATATGTTGGTAGTCAGTTGGGTGGTAAGTAATAGCGACTTTTGAAACTGTACATACTATATCGATGGGTTGGAAGTATATCCGCTCTTCAACAGCATGCCTTTGGTAGGCTCTGTTGTCTAATGTTAGAGTTCCCATATATTGGGCTGTGACTCGATCGTCGCTTGAAGACCCCGAGTCTGCGCTCCCTGAAGACGAGCCAGATGAGCCTCTGTTGCACAGACAGGCAGGGACAAATGAGCATCATATTAGCGTCTCAAGATCCCTGGCAAACAAAACGGAGGAGAGACAAAGGGCTTGTCAGACATACCTTCTCTCAGATTCTGCCATGTGATTGGTTGTATACAAAGTGGCCAAAGGCTTATTGTGAGGCTTTGAAGAGACTTGCTTGAAAGGCGTAGAATCGGAGAAGATGACGAAAGTACGACTTTGGTAGTAGAGCTAAGAACAAGCAAATAGGCATGTGCGGTTGAGGAATTCCAGATGAGACCATAGTAAAAAAAGGACAAAAAGGTAGCTGGCAGCGATTTCCAAGGCTGTGGTTTAGAGGCAGTTCCCGGGGCGGTGGAATCATTTAGATTGAATGCTACTTGATGAGGGGAGCGGGCCCTTGCCCTTTTTCATGGGAATGTTGGCAGTATCTGCGTCTACTGTTGAATCAATGTGATTCCATCATATCGGGAGAGGGAGGGGGCGTGTGAGCTTGGCAGTAGGAGGGTAGTAGTATAGTCTGTAGATGGGGGGCAAGAGACTAGGAGGCTAGGAGACTGTAGTTCTAAGGATACGATGTAAGTAATCATATATACAACAAGGGGATCATCGAGATTATGGAGATCGGATAGTGCTTTAGACAATATTGCCTATCAGGAACATGAGTGCTGGCTGACAGTCTTGCCGCAGGAAGGCAAGACTAGCTAATGCCAGTAAACGACTATAGTAGAAAGTGCCATAAGAAGAAAGGCCCCGAAAAAATTCTTCTAAATCAACACCTCTACAATTCACAAAATCTAGGAAAGAGAAAACAGCTACTATCAGATGATCTATACTTACAATGCCGTAGTTCGGAGCACGGATAGATAGACCCCTCTTCCCCCTTCCTTCTCTTCCTTCTAACTCTCCTACAGCTCATCACTGAGAGCTTCACTCTGATTCTCTTTAGACTGCGTCGACTCTAAACCATGACTACTTAGACTTGTTCGAGTAAGCCGTAGCGGACCCTATGCGGGCTGTCCATATTGGATCCGTCAAGGTCATAGACGGAAATAGTAGCAAGATAGGAAGCTAATTACCATCAAGTGATGATATAAGGCTTTGGGTTTATAGTTTCTGTATCCTTTATCTTTTATTTTGGCTGTAGTTTTTCTGTTACATTTTAACTGGTCACGGAATTGATTGTTTGGAGTCGCATATTCTGCCAGTCGCAGTTGACATGCTACATCATGTAATGTACGTACATGTACATACTACATACATACATATATATATGTAGCTTGACTACGACTTAATCCAGCTCACTTGCATCATACTACCCTAGTGTAGAGATCCTGTCCCAGACGCCGCGGCCAAGAGTGTGCTCAAGATACAGAACATGGTGGGCAGACTATGGAATGCTGGCCCTCGCCTATCTTGTCATTATGATATTAATCGCGCGGTACGGGTCCGAGTGGACTCGGTAACACTCACTCCGAAGAGTAGAAATGGGCTGAGCCAATATGAAGGGTTTTCACTGGAGACAACTCACACCCGATGAAGCATGGCAATAGTAAACAGAGTGATGACATAGGAATCTTCAGCAGCACCTACACTCAAAGCTATGTTCTGGAGACACGCTGATGTTTCTCTCGGACTGCCCCCCTCTTCGCCTTAAGTCCAGCCGGATCGAGCTGGAAAAGGCCGCTGTAGTAGGTCACGTCGGAGAGGCCAATATCTAAGGCCAGCAGCAAAAGCTGATAGAGAGCATGGATATTCCCCAGACTTACGATGGGATCAGTCAGTCATTCTATCCACTCTAGAGACGTAATCACATCTAATTGTAGATAAGCTGATCTTACCAGCTAATTAAGTCAGTAGCGGTGAGTACATCAAAACAAAATGCCAGATAGTAAGATAGCATGCAGTCGTTGGGACAAACAGGCCATACTATTTCGTGAGAAAGAAAGAAACACAACACAGGTTGCAGATGTAGGTGGAATAACCGATGCCACGATAGACAAGATCAGACTGTAAACTAAATGTAGCTATCGTCACCGAAAAGATTTAGAAAAGGTCGAAAAGGGTTACAGTCGTCACAAAAGGATATCTTTCTTTCGGCCTAGCGATACAATAGTATAGTTGGTCACTTGACCTCCGTCAGCGGCCAGGCAACTGCTATCGACATCGGCAAGGCCACGGCAGTTGCTGATACAAAACAGACACAGACAGAACTAGAGATGCAAGTTCATCATCATCACGGCGTATTTATGGCAATTGCTCTTCTTGCTGGTGATGAGATCTATAGACTAAACTAGAAAATAAGAAGGGCAGGAGCCCTCATCTTGTTCCGTGAGTTTCCTTTATTTACACTACTACCTCTTTTTTTTTCTTTTCTTTTTCAGACGACTTTGTCTATATTTCTATAATAACAGGACAACAAGACCAGCAAAGTGTTCATGCAGAAGAATTGAAAAAAGAAAGGTAGGATTTGTGGTCTATTTCTCGCTTGATGCACAATCACTAGAAGAGAAACTTCTTCGTGTTGGAAAAAGAAACTGCGACGTAATGCACGAGGATGACGATGGAAGCGGAGAGGAAAAAAGGGAAATAAGGTAATAAATCAATGAAGACATAAAAACCGGCAATGATAGGGCAAAATATTCAATTAGAATCCACATGCAGATAATTGTGATTTTGAATATTCTCATGTCTACATTTGCTTTTTTATATATAGAGCATCCGAACTCGTGGTTTCAGCGTATCATCAACAGAATTTTTTTTCTGAGTTGTCCGCCCAAAACTTATTACTTCCCCTAGCCTTGTTTTTTTCTTCTTATTGAACAAGAGTTTTAGAAAAAAAAAAAAAAAAAAAAAAACCAGAATCCGAGTCCATGGTCTTGGGATTTTCTTCCTTTTACTTGTTCTTGTTTTAAGGGCCATTTGGTCTTTCAGAGGCCTTGAAAAAAGACAGAATACAATCCAGGGTTGACCCCCGCCGAGCAAGCTCCCTGCCTTGGACTAATATGGAAAATCATGTTATTTAAGGCAAGGCAAAGCTTGAAGAAAAAGAAGAGAAAAGACACAAACAAGGGCGAAGGAAACTCGGACATTGAACGAGACCGTAGTTGCAACTCTACATAAATCGATGGCTTAGCTCTAAAGAAATGGTCATCTAAGCGCCACAATATATTTATCCTTTAGACTCAAACTCAAAAACCAATAATAAGCAACACAACAATGCATTGTTTCGCTGATATGACTAAGCGAAAGCCATGTAGGTAACCCTATATGTGCGCAGTACAGACCACAAAATGAAATTATTCTCACTCTTGCCAGGTACGCTAGACATCAATTAGTCAAAGTCGCAAACAAAAACACAACTTTGCAGGGATTCTGACGACAAACTTTGAAACCTTGCTTGCGCGTTGAAGAATTTCTAGTCTCGGACAAGACGGAGCAATTCTACCCCTAAAAAACAAAAAAGGTGATACACTTATCGAGAAACTTCAAACTAGCTAAAGTCTTGTCTTGTTGTCTCGCCAAAATCACAAAAAGGCTAATACTCACAGGGCTGTGGAGTTTAGGATCGAATATGGTGAGAAGAGTCTCGTTCGAATTCTTCCATTCTTCAAAGCTCCGTGCGTCATCGGATCCGATATGTACACATATACACAATATATGTATCATTCTGCGCATATCTCTCTCCTAGTTATACCTTACAAGTATAGCAACATGCAGGCAAATATTAGCCTGCTGCTGCTTTGCATTAGACGAATATGGATATCCATGTCGTGACCGCTAGTTGGTAAGCTAGGTCGACTACGATTACTACAATGTCGTTGGATTATCTCGTTTCCGATACTTTTCAAGCCCATTCTTTTTTTGTTTCTTCATTTTTGCTACAACTGTGTCAAGTTGTGGTCAGATAGAACCGGAGAAAAAAAAAAGATAAAAGAAAAAAAAAACGAAATCAGATCACTTGGAAGGGAAGTCGTTGTTATTCCAAATAACGGACACGAGGGAATATCAAGGCTAATTGATCTCAGCTTGCTGATACTGCATGTGTATGGCTATCAACTCCCTCGATAGATAACAACGACAACAACACATAACAAGAACCTCACTTCAACCTCTTTCTTAAAGAGCCTACTATAGCATGTCAGGAGATAGGACGTTGGAAGAGGGAAAAATCCCCGACGGAAGCACGATTTGCGCAGACGAACGGAACGCTATGACAGATCACCAAGAGTGACGATGATGGCATTGGGACGCTAATCAAACAACCAGCTATGGTTGTAGTTGTAGTTGCATGTGGCCAGTCTAGGCTCAAAGGGACAATCAAGGCCTTAAAGAGGCTAGAAGATAGCGGGTTTTTTTTTTTGAGTCATAACGCTGGGAGAATTGCAGAATTTCTCCTGTTCGGGAAATTTCACATATTCTGTAACTTGGCCAAAGGTCACTAGTCTATATCTTCTGTGTTCACTAACTTATCTGAGATTTCTTTCTTCACATCAAAAATCATTCATTGAAGAAAGATATGTCAAGATAAGCTGTTACGACTATAAGACATAACTTGCTTGAATTTACAATAGGAAATATATTCCGAGTCTTTATTCTTCTTTATTTCATTAAAAGAAAGAAAGAATACTCGGCCAACAAGCCTGGACCCGAGAGCTTGGTTAAGCCAAGGAAGGGCTGGTCAACAAGGTATTGCTTACTAGCTTAACGCCAACGACTTCACCTGTAGTTCTTTCTTGAGCAGAGCTAGTCCTTGTCATGTCTTAACGACAACAACTCAAGCAAGCCAAGCTACTTGACATCCAGTACGAAATCTACATCAGTTAGCCTATAAGTATACCATGGACGCTATCCAAACACCACTCTTATAGAGACCAAACAAGCAAGTTACCGGCTAGTCGCTTCCAGGCCATACCGATACGTATCAAGATTCCGTAGCCGTGAGATTCTCTACATGTAGGCCGGGCTATTTCACTTCTCTCGTTTTAGCCCCGGGCCCTGGAAGTCAGAGTTCCTCCTTCGACAATTCCAACACCTTGAGCAAGACCAAGAGGCTTTTTAGATGTAAAAGGGGCATCTAGAAAAAAAAAACATTATTTCTTCTGGTCTTCTGGGTAAAAATCATAATCACGCAACGTAACTCTGTCTGTCCGTCTATCTGATTCTGCACGGTCACGATTTTGACAGTGTGCTGGACCAGGGCCGTCACAAGGACCTCCTTCTATTTCTTCTTTCTTCCGTTTCTCTACTTTTACCTTGTCTACTTGCTAGTACTTCTGCTCGGTAACTACAACTGTGCATTAGTCTAAATGAGCATTAGGAGCCGCCATGCAGCAAGGTGCAAAAACCCTTTCCATGATACCAAGGGACACGACAGGCATTTGAACCCAAGCAATGGCACTGATCTGCCTTGCTATTGGGGATTTTTTTCCTCCTACTGTGAAGAAGAACTCACTTTGACCACTGCCACCTTTGGTACTCATTGTCTGGCCAGTACTGTGCGTTTAGTGTGTATGGCCAACTCTGAGGACTTGCCAAGGATTGATCAATCCGGGGCGAGGGGACTGGGGACTATATCGATTTCATGTCTAGGGTCGTTCATGGCTTGGAAGCTTGGGCAAAGCCTAAACCTAGATCTTGAGGCTGAAGGAGACTGAAATGTCTTTTGCCAGCTACTGAGCCCCTCTGACTGTTCTACTCTATATAAGTCTTGACTGGGCTTAGAGGATGGCATTGAAGAGTCTTTCTTCTTTTTCATTGTCCAAGACTATTCAGACCCGGTCCATATGCAACAATGCGGATCTAGACCAAGACAGTAATCCCATTCTGGACCCGAGTCTTGATAGAGGACGGCCGGAATTGCTCCTTCCGTCCCATCTCGATTAACTACTCACCATGTCCTATATCTATGCAATGTGTAATGAAGTCAAAATTTTCACACCGATTATATCACCGTCTTGTTGTTATTGTTTTCTCCTTTCTCTCTCCTTAGGCGCTCCTTCAGTCCGAATAGTCGGCTTTTGAGCCATACGTGGCAGCACCTCGTCGACTGTAATAAGCAAGCTCTTCCATATCTCAGAACAGACCAGCACACATCTCGTCACCGCACAGTTCACCTATATATTTGCTGTCGATGCCAGTTTGAAGACTATCGATTACGGGTTAGGCGATGCTTGGAGTGAGTGCAGCAATGGCTACGATGACAGTATCGGCGACAAGCAGTAACTCTATACCGAAGCCCGCAGGGGTGTGTGCTATACCTGTACAGCAGAGAGACAGGCCGACAGTATTTCGAAATTCAGACGAAGGGGATTTAGATGGATCTCGTCGTAGCATTCAATACGCTCAACGGGCATTTTGAGACGGTACGATGACGACATGGGCCCCAATAGACGATGTAAACTGGGACACAGTATCTCAGTGAAGCCCTGGCCGTCCGAAGATCCTGCGCTGCTCGGTTTCTCAGAGAGGAATAGCTTTTGTTGCTGGTGAGTAGAATGGTACAGCGTGATGAACACTTGTCAGTATGTGAAGTATGAATGAATGAATGAACGTATTGTATCTATGTGCCTGTACAGTAATGTACGTACGTAATATATCGCCTGCCTCAGCTAACCCTGGCTCAGTTAAGAACTTGCCTAAGGTGTTGTATGTAGATTTCCCAGTGTTGACCCGGTTTCTCGGGACTACCTAAATTGTATATAGATATCAATGATACCGACAGCCTTGTGTGTTTGAATCTCTTCTCTTCGGTGTCTCCTGCGTCAATCTCCTCGGCCAATATCCTGCATTATTGCCACAACATTAGTCTATTCTATCTACATATTACGTCCATACATCCCATCATCCAATGCTTGAGTTCTTGCGGCCGTACGCTTGCTTGCCGTACTTAATCAACGCCTACTCTGCCTAGCTTAAGTTAGGCAGCTCGGCTGGTGTCAATGCTCACCGACGAATACAGCGACCTATCACAATCTAAAATACAGCTTGCTCTGGCGTTCTATGATTATGTTCACTGTTTCGTACACTACTATTTCCAAGTGGCATCATGCTGTGGCTCCAAAACCCCGTCGATCGTCCATCCTTCCTATAGTGACCTGATAACACGAAAAAAAAAGGCCGCTCAGAGACCCAGACGAACTCCGACTACGGTATCTTTATACAGCACACACCCCTCCTTTCTTCTCCTATCTTTCTTTGCTACTTGATGCCTCGCTCCTCCTTCATCTATGATCAAAGAAAAGCGTTAGGCGTCTGAGAAGGATAAGGAGACACGGATGATGTCGGCCATCTCTCGCTAACGCCACTATGCATCGGCACATGATCTCACGAGCCGACACCCATCATTACACCATAGAGTCGCTTCATAACCAGTCACCGAAATCCTTGGTATGCTATCTTATTTCTCATGGTGGCCATAAAGCTATCTCTTTGCCTCCAAAACGCAACACAGCTTGTTGCACAGCTTTACAGAGCAAAACAATTCGGTCAGTACAGTAGATTCAACCCTTCCAGATTACAGCTCACAGAATGGTTAAGTACAGCTAGGAACGGGCCCATTGTTACCGAACTCAAACAGCCAAGTTCCCGAGGCTCGACCGGGGGCTACCCAGAGACACTATCATCAGCCAGAGAGTCTTATTTTTTTCAAGTCTTGTCAAGTCACCCCGCTTGCTTGCATAGCGAATCATGACTACGACACTCCATACAAATACACCACTAGTTGTGCTCGTAGAACGGTATATCCCGTTACTTCTGCCCCTCCTTCTTCTATCCAACATTTCCAAGCGTTACCGTTACCCAATGGGATGCTATCATATTGCAACTGAAATTTCCCTTTACCGTCACTCACCGCCTCCCCTCCTGACTGAGGGTAATATTCCACTTATATTGGCGAGAAAGCTAGCCCATACCTCTGTTAAGTGCTCTTTGCACTATCACAGCCTGTCACTCTTATATGATCTATGGTGCGACTGCCGCTGACCCATCGACTACATAAACCGCCTTCCATGCTTGGCAATCGTAGCCAAACAAACGTAAAGTCATAACTGGTTGGCCTCGCTTCTTACCGCGTGGTCAATATGTATTACATATATGCACTTAGGCATAGACAACTCCGAATTTGTACGTGATATCCGCATATCACCATGTCACTATCCTTTGTTGAAGTAGGTAGTTAGAGTCGTACCCCGTGTGTCGGCACTGGCACCTATGAGACTGTTTGCCGCTCCACTTGGCCTGCGATTCCGATAAAAACGCTTAATTACGTCTTTCTACTTGTTGTCCGACTATCCATGTCGTTGTAATATGCACATATACATGCACCAGATATATATATATATGAAGAATCATACCCTCCTTCATATCATATATGAGTCTGGAAATGGTTCTCATATTCTCCACTGTCGTATCAGTATTTTATCACTCTTCATCATATGAGAATGGAAAAGTCTCCGTAACACTCATGGGAAGCAACAGCATGGCGGACTAGTTCGATAATGACTATTCGACTGCTATCTCCCCGCATTAAGGCAGCATCGTTACCATCGAGTAACTTTATCTATCAATATATGCTATAGAATCTCGTGAATATAGTCTCTCAAACTGGTTCATATTGCGCACATGTGTACATAGTAACATACTCGCATTTATGTCTGAAATGCCTGCCGCCCGGTATCTTGTTCTTGTTGCCAAGACTTTTACGTGAAGCATGATGATGGTGGCATATAAGCATTTATATATATATATGTCTAAGGGAAACTTTGAGAGTACAACATAGGTCTTGTAGAATGATAGATGAGCACGTTCCTTATACTAACTAATTCTGGCGAGTAGCAGATCTCTTGCCTTTCTTGTTATCGTGCAGTGTATCTGTATTTTGTACATACATCTTTTTTCACCCACGCCACCCC